>PVKH010010026.1:0-18497 GCA_004027955.1 Chaetophractus vellerosus
CCAAACCCGGGGCCTCCCATGTAGTAAACCGGCGCCCTACCAATTGAGCTACAGCCGGCACCGATTTACTTTCTTTAAAAGGTAAATCTGATGTTACCTTGCTTCTTCAAATGTTTCTATGGCTTCCCACTGCTTCAGAGTGGCACAGCAAAGCATTTTAAAAGTTTCCCCATGTACCTTCTCCAGCAGGTGCAGGTAGTTGACGAGAGAGCCAATGAGTCTGCACAGAGGTAGGGTGAGCACACTGTGTGACCTGATTGGTTATGGGACCAAACACTAGATGGACATCTTGGTAGAGGCTGACGGAGAGAGGTGCCTATGACCAGGGGCCAGGGGGATCCCAGCTGTCTAAGCAAATGCCAGCACAGATAGAGGTAGACCAAAGACTAGAAACCGTCACTCCTCCAGCCTCCCAAATGCTTTGACATGAGGTGTAATTTAGATGTAACCCTGGGGAGTAGGTGTTGAAGGGAACCCCAAATGGTTGGGTTTATCTTCAGTTGACAAAAACAATGCTTTTGCTACCAGGCAGAATGAGTATGTGGTAGAAGAAAAAAATTCTATTCTTTGCATACCCTAGATGTGGCCTGAGAAAATATACCTGGGCTCCAAAGTCAGAACTACTGAATACACAGGCAAAGTCCACACTGTGGTGTCCAAGCACCTTGTTGGCTCTGGTACCCCAAGCTAAGCCCCGCCAATTGGCCCAGCCAGGGTGTTAGGCCTGTGATCATGAACACATGGCTCTCTGTGCTGTGACACTGCCTTAGCCCTCCGTATTTTCTCCTTCACTTGAATCTTCAAAGTGGACACCTATTTGTCTTTATCATCTCAAGTCAAATGTCACTGCCTAGGTGATAGTGACTAGTCCCCACCTTCTTAGATGCAGGGGGAGTGGGACTCCTTGCACAGGAGCATTAGTGACTTCTCGCATCTATTGGTTCACAAGGAGGCTCCATTCAGGAGCATGTAAGCTCCTTGCGGGTAGGGACTAGGTCTTGCATCTTTGTACCCCAGTGCCTTGCACAGTGCCTGGGTGCTCACACCTGAAGGAACGAATGATAACTGGTAGAGGGTGCTGCCAGGCACAAAGCCACTAATAAAGTAGACAAAAGGTCCTGACATAAGGGGTAAGACAGTGTCTGGATACACCACATAGATATTGTATATAAAAGTATATAAAAATCCTGAAAGGACATATATTAAAGAAGTTATAGGGGTAATTCCTAGGGACAAAGCTGAGAAAGGTAACCAAGGGTGACTTTTGCTTTATCTGTATTTTTAGAAATGTTTACATAAAGAATGTACATATGGGTCACTTGAATAATTAAAACTTTTTTTTCTATAAAAGAAGAGACAGATGTAGAAATTCAATGACATAATAACCATTGTGAACATGGAAAACCAACCATTTAATTCTTTTTAAGTGATAGGTTTCTAAATAGTGTTAATTGTGAATTGATAAACTGCAGGATCTGCCTTCTGAAGAAGTGTCTGCAGTTCATGGTTAGAGCACGATGGAGTAGAAAGAGCAAAGGATTTGGAGACAAGCGGACCTGTGTTCTGCTCCTGGCTCTTCCTTTTACTTGGCAACTCAATCTTGCTGAACTTCAGATTCCCCATCTATAAAATGGGGGAAACAATAATATTTAGGTCCAGAATTGTTGTGAAAACTTGAGATGGTATATTGGCCATATGCCATAGACTATGAAGTTCTATGTTTTATACTGTTATGTTATATATAAGCACAAAATGTACTTAAAGGCTTTGTTAAAGGAGAGCAAGATTAATCATTACATAGAAAAATATGAACAAAAGTGGTTTAAAAGTTAGTTTAGTTAGTTTACTTGATAATTCACAAATGATATGCAAATTTTACAGATTACTTGAAGCCAATTTTGAATACTGAGAGTGCCTCTTTTCTTTCTGGAAGGCGTACCATACTATTTTCCAAGTATTGTCTACTAAAGGAATTCAAACTAATTTTGATTTTGACTTCAACTATAAACAAAAATCAAAACAAACAGCAGTCCAAAGACATATACAAAGGGTATTTCTGTGGCAGTTAAGACCATTTCTACTGGAACTGTTTGCAATGCAGTTATCTGTTTATGAATCGATATGAAAAAAAAAGAGTAAGGATCATTTCAGCTAACAAAAATGCTAACTCTCTAAACTGTCTATAACAATGCAAACACAAAATCACCTGGCTCTGGTGATGAATGGAGAATCAAAATAACACATTTAAAAAGATACATGCAAAACACTTAAGCCTCTAGAACTTGACTTTGAAGAGAGGCAGGTTAAGTCACAGAAAGATAATAAAGGTTCTACTAGAGAAGTGAATGTCAACTGCTTTTTGGTTGTGTGATCCCTGTCCCCTTTTAAATGACAGCTATATGGAATCTCAATATAGTAACATATAAAATGGTAAATGACATTTAATTTAATCAATAAGTCAACCAATAATTAAAATGAAATTATTTTAATAAACATTTGAAACTGGATTTATAGATGACAGAGGTTATCTTATGAAGACCCTATTTCTGTGTTTTGTTTCAGTTGCAGTTTTGATAAATTCCAAGTTCACACAGAAATTGTAGTTCTTTAACAACTCACCTTGAAATATCAGGATGCTCTTCAATTTATCACAGATGGCTTTATTCTGGCATCTGCACAAAAAAACAGTTAACCGGGTACTTATGTTTGCTAGATTTCAATATTTTAAAACAGTATATTTGAGCTTGTTTTTTTAAAAAAATTTTAAGTGAAAAGCTATATAAAAACAAAATATAAAATATGTCTCAGCAGAACAAAATTTGAATACCATTGCCCTGGGACATGGGTTGATTGATTCATTCATTCTTTCATTTTACAGTGGAATCTGGCTTTCTGAAATACCACTCTAGGCTTTAGTAAGTCCCCACTCTCCTGGTTGTCCACCCTCTTGGCAACTTCTGCTCAATCTTTCCATGCTTTTGTCCTCCATCTGGCCCAAAGTAACATTTTTACTCCATATTATCTCCCTTTCTTATGCCCTTAATTTCCATTGTGTGTGCTAACAACTCCCAAATATCTATCTCCAGCTCATATATCTACCCTAAGCTTCATCCAGACCCACATCTCCATATGGATATTCTATTGGCATCTGAAAGCCAAAATGGAACTCATTCATCATTCATCTTGCTTTGTCTCTGTTTCCTCATCTCCAACCAAAACAAGCCTCTCTTCCTCTTGAATTCACCATCTTGGTAAATGGGACCATTCACCTGGATGTCTAACTCAAGAGTTTTAAGGAGTAATCCTGTATTCCTCTTTTTTCTTGCTATTCTATCTCTTACTCTCTGAATCCATTCCATCTTCACTATCCCCATTGCACTGCCACACTACAGACTTTCAACAGATATTATTGTGATTTACACAGCAGCCTGTGCTTCTAAAACAGTTTTTTTTTCATTACATCATTTCTCTGCTAAAATTATTCTCAATATCTCTCCATTACCTTCAGAGTAAAACCAAAACCTTGCACCTCTTACAAATGCTTGATCTGTCCTTTGCCTACTTCTCCATCCCCATCTTTTGCCACATTCCTCCCTAATATTGTGTTTCAAGTGAACTGACTTGTTCTGATTTTCTAAACAAACCAATGCTTTCATCCTTCTGAGGCTTTTACATGCCATACTCACTCTTTCACCCCTCATTCAACTAGCTAGTTCCTACTCATCCATCAATACTCAGGCATTATCTCCTATGGAAAGAATCTTAACTATTCTCTCTGCTGTATTTCATATTTGTATTCCCTGTACCCAGCACAAGGCAGGTGTTTTTAATAACCGTTCACTGAGCATCTGCTCTGATTTGAAACTATACCCAGTGTTCTCACCCCGACCTCCAGTATCACTCATCTGGGAAAGGTCCCTAGGTTCCTGTGTTACTTCTGAGGCTGACCTAATGCCTCAATCAAACTGGAAAGAACTTAACTTCCTATTTCTCAGGCAGTGGACCAGAATTGACCACAAAGTCACCCAGGACTGACCGCAAAATCCACATCCTGCTCAACTACTTACTTAGTGATGGGGGACAAGGCCTACAGATTTACAACTAGCTTCACTAGGGAACTAATGAGATGAGTTGTCTTCTCAAGATCTTTATAAATATTTTTCTCTGTCAATTTTATAGACTGAAATTCTGCATGTGAAACTTACTTACCTTCCTTGGATTATATGAAGCCTGTAATTTAAAAAACAATAACAAAACTTTGAGTCTAAAACATATTATATAAATAGAACACCTCCAAGCAAAGTAGAATCTATAGCATAACAGTAACAAACATTGTGAACACCACAGAAGGCTGATAGAAGAAAAGTTCAAGAGTGAATATAACCCCCCACACACACACTCCAAAGGGAACACAGCAGGTGCAATAATTTGAATCTTTCCCTTCCCTTCCCCCTCTCAGCACCCCCACCCGCACCCCAAAGGAACAATTCTGGAAGGGCTGCTGTACATGGAAATAAAATGGCAAGCAAATAAAATGTCAAGCATTATTATAGTGCCTGTCACATAAGCACATGCTGAACAAATACTCCCTTCTGTTCCATCTCTTACTGCAGTTGATGGGAAAAGAATTCACTTCAAGTACATCTGCTTTGTGGTCATGTTTTCAGAGACAGCCATTCCACATGAAGGTAGAACAATTAAATGAACAAGTCATATGAGCACACCTATATATTAAGACATATACACAGATAACAAGAGAAAATCATGAACACTGATAAAAAAATTTTCACTAAAGACAAATTTCTAAGAAATGGGCTTAATTTTGCATTTATTAGGCACCAATTATCATCTGAATCTGGTGTTACTAGGAGAAAGCAGAATAATATTTGTCTCTGGGTAGATCTGATGTGAAAATAACTGACCAAAGTAGGTCAGAATCCTACAGAATGGTGAGTTGAGGTCTGAATGTTAGCTGTCTCTTTATTAGATTATAAACCCTGACAAACGAAACAGCAGGGTCTTGTGAATTCTCTAAAATTCATTAAAGCAATCCCAGCTCATTTAGTTAGAAGCAGCAGCAAAGCAGGAAACAATGGAGAGCACTTTGGTGTCTCTGGCTGTCCTGGTGTACCTTAGACAAAAAAGTCATTGTGTTCCCACACTTTTGCAGGATATGCTCTTTTACAAAAAAAGCCCCCATCCCTATTCCTCCCTGGATTTACTCTTGGTATCCTCTGTCCTTTAATCCAAAGGATAGAAGGATCTTTACAGAGATTAGAGAATTTACTAGAGGTCGTTTGGGAGCTTGTAGCCTTCTCCCTATTGTGGTACATGATATAATTTCTCTCCCTAGGGCACGTGTTCTTCGTAAAAATGATTTAAAATGTTTCTTTTCTATCTAATCATTTGAGATTTTCCTTGGATAATAGTTATATTTACTAGATAACATATAAACAAAAATTTAAAAATTCTTTAAGAACTTTGTGTGACATCTATAGAGAAAAACTGTCATATTTAAATGTGCCATGTTAAAAAGGTCCAATTTTACATGAATATTAGGTAAAAATATACTTTCACAATTTAGAGTAAGGTGAATGATACATCTGTTCCCTTTCTAAAAGGATCTTTTTCTAGTAATCTCTAAAATATTCTCTTATATAAAAATTTTCTTTGCAACAGATACTTGTTTCTACTAAAGTTTGCACAGTATACTACTTGAGAAAAATTTTTTTAAGTGGAACTCTCAGCTACTTCTTACCTGAAAACGTCAAGATTTTACCTCATGATTGGAACAATGACAAATATCCAGGAGATAAAGTTAAAATCCAATTGAAGACAATTTCATGAAGTACAGAATTTTAGGATGTTAAAAATCACTTAAAATTAAATAAATGACAGGATTTTAAAAAAAATAAACACCACTGCCATGAAACAAACTTCCCTTTGACCTGCTTCCCACTCCAAAACTGACAGAAAATCAGGACTTAGAGCAGAGAGCAGTTGGGTTGCACACTCCAAGTGTGTGTTAAATAAAAACATGGAAGACTGTAGCGTACATGTTAAAGAATAAATTTAATTTTAACAGGGCAAATAAATGAGTTTTAAAAGGTGGTGGAGATTTAATTTTGAATGTTCCTTTTTAATTCCACCTGAAAAAAAAGTATTTCTTTTTTTGCTTTCCAACAGTTCAATGACAGCAAAACATCAAAGCTATGATGGGGATAGAATTCTTCTGTAGGAAAAGGATGAAGAGAGGAAGACAAGTCCTTGAACTGTCTTTAATCTGGGAAGGAAGGAAGGGAGATAGGGAGGGAGGTAGAGAAGGGGCGAGGGAACAGGAGAGAGAGAGAAAGAGAGAACAAAAACTAGTTTTCCAGGCAAGGAAATATGTATAAAACCTTTTATGTCAAAGTTAGGATTTCACAACATAACACACTAATGCAAAATCCAGTAGCACCTGTGAGATTTAAGTAAATGCTGTTATCACTTAAACACTTTTAAATATCTGTAAAAGACTGAAGGAAAAAAAAGATAAAGTACATTCTCCAGAGAAAAACAAATGTATTTCAAAATAAAAACTGTATTTTTGTTTTTCTTTTTTCAGGTTTTTTTTTGTACAAGAATTCATAGTTATCATATAATAACTTATACACAATGGGATCGATCTTTGCTCTTCCCTTATGTCACTTCAAGTCCACATGTTCAGGCTTTAGTCCCCAACATTATTTTCTGATAAATACTTTACCACAGTTTGATCTAAATATAGATACATTTTATATAATATTTGTCTCTGGGAAAAAAATCAAATTTTAATATGCAAACTCTTATTCTATAATACAGAAATGGAGAAAACTACTGTAGGCACATGACCTAATTATGACTTCTAGATGGTGAGTTCTAGATATTCTCCTACTATAAATGAATGTTGAAAAATCTTAAGAAGACTATTTATATGTGCACTTGTGTCCACCTTATCCCATATACTGTACATGTCTATCAACAATCTGGGAATTTAAAGGTGCAGCCCTCAAGAAATTGTTAAATCACTAAAAAAGGAAACAATTAGCTTCTATTGGACAAGGAAAAAACTCACAAAATTTCCAATTTTAAATTTCATATTAGTAGGAAAATATTAAAAATAATTTTCTGTATATACATATGGGTATATGTATATATTGAATTACACATATGCCTCACATATCAGTACAATTCAAGCAGAGACATTTTGGTGAGTTGTTTTCCCATTAAATGACACCTATGTCAAAATTTAAAAATATTTTCTTACATCATTAAAATAATTCGCTTACCATTTCAACAGTTACACATTTTTAAAAAAATTTTTAACTCTTCATAAGTAAATTCTCTGATCCCTACTGTTAAATCCCCCTATTTAAACTAAAACCTGGTGCTCTTTGTTACTCAGAAATTGATGGATAAAATCACATCTATTTCAAAATTCCATCAATCAAATAAATTTCGTTACCTGATTTATCAGAGAAATAACTCAGGTCCGAGCACACACATGTACCTAAATTATTCTCCCTATAATAGGTGAGAAAAATATTCTAAAATAGATGGAGGTAACTTACACGATGTTATAGCACATATAATACATGATGACTGTCTGATATAAACTTTTCAGAGACATCTGAAAACTCACTTTAAAAACTAACTTTAGAAACAAACCATTTATTTTTCACTCTAATATAAATTAATATGTATGTATTTATGTATAAACACACACATATAAAACAAAATTGTCTAGTGTTGAACAGTTGTTTGTGAGTGAAAAAATGGTTACAAATTGATTAGTGAACTTAATTTTGTACTTAACAATTCAACCATGTTGGGGTTCAAACAAAAAAATCAGTGCATTTGTAGACTTCATAGAGTCAGATACTCAAGCATACACTTTTAAAAAGAACTCTCCTCAACATCACAGGCATTGTACAGCAAGAATAAATGTATTCTGATGCAATTCCTATTCCATAAGCAGACTAGACAGCACTCGGCTTACTTTTAAAATAGCTTCTTAAAAGAAATATATAAAGAAATACATGTTTGTTGAAAGTCTTTTAAAATTACATCAAACAACATTAAAACCTTTTCACTGAGAAGAGCCCACTGAATTTAATTCTGGTTTTGAAATGCCTAGTTAACAGTTCAGAATATTGCCTTGTGAGGTTTGAATATAGATGTGGTTGATGTGAAGACCCAGAGAGAGTACCTGTCTCCATCTCCACCTGCCAGGACCACAATTTAGATCCAGTCCTCTGATTGGCTGTGTGATGTAAATGGATCCCTTTTAAATTAGCTATATACCTTAAAATGATCTATAATAAACAGTTCCCCAATAACCATTATTATTCTTAAATTGAAATGCATCAATCATTCAGAAAAGATTTCTTGCAAAATATATAAACAAATGTAACTGCATATTCTGTAAATGTACTTAACATTGCTAGGGCAGACACCAATAATGGGCTGCTGTATTTCAGTACTGTGAATTTAGAAATTTAAAAAGAAAAATTTCTGAGGGACTCAGCTGCCTTCATTAGTTGGCTTTAAAATGTATAATAAAACGGGAGACAATATCTTCTCATAAATACATGTAATCAATATGGAAAAGTAAACTATACAGTGGACGAGATTAGAGGACACCAGAGTGTCTACCAGCATGGTCACCAGAGTGAAATATCTTCCAGTATAAAAAAAGGGAAGCACTCTATACACACAGTTATAGTAAATGTGTTTCCACTAAAGATGCGGCTCTCTCTCACTCCCCAGAAGAATTAACTGGTAATGGCGCTGCTTCTCAGCAGTGCAAAAGATCCTGAGAAATTATTCAGATTATAACAAAAGACAGGGCTGTCATCATTAAGTTTTTGCACAAAACACAGCTCTTAGATATCATAAATAAATTTAAAAAGCAGATAACCTCACTGTGTTGAACACAAAAAGGAGATGTGACCCAGACATTATTAACTCTCCCATTGGCTAATATAAGAAAAAAAAAAAAAGATTGCATTAAATGTCTATTTATAACTTTCTAGTTAACTATGGCCAATAATATACAAGGAGGTAATTTGTAGTTCAAGTTTTTCATCTCTTTTTTTCCCCCAGCTAGCCACAAGCTGAATTCTTTAAATTTTACACTGAAATACATAATTTCAATTTTCAAAAGACCCTCCTCCTGGAGGAGTATTATTCAAATTTTTTGTGCAATCTTGATGCAGAGCCCAAACAGTCCTATGAAAACAGTGTATCTTTGAATCAATTGGCACTGAAATTTTTCTTAGCTGCATTCTAGTAGCTTGGCCAAGTTATCTCGTAATTCCGTTAGTTCAAATATTTTTCCATCAAGGATTTCTAAAAGTGTCTTCAGGTTATTGCGGAAAGCTTCTTGTTCATTCTGACTTTTCTCCAGACGTTGCTCTAAGTCAGACAGTTGTCCCTCCAGGTCTTTGTTCCGAATTTCTACTTCCTTTAGAAACAAAAGTATTATATATATACATACATATATATATATATGTATGTATATATATTTAAATATATAAAAGTCAGTTCATTACTTAGAAAATAATACAAATTCCTGTTATCAGTAATAGTGGAGTAGTCAATGTAGTGTGATAATCAGGATGAGCTACTATCTCAACATGATTTAAGAAGATTCCAGATTTGGCCATCTGAGAAATACACGTGGTATTATTGCCTGGCTTGTTCATTTATCCATCTATCCACCCAAAACCTTTCTGACTGCTTACTATGTGCTAGGCAATACTTGAGGCACTACTAATACCAAGACAGGATTGAAGAACTATTCTGTGAATTATCTACACATCTCATTACTATTTCTGCCCACCTCCTTTTCCTATGCATTTCCAGTAGCAGAACTGTTGGAATCTCAGGTGAAAGCAGGCAGAGAAAGAGTAAAATTAATTTTTCCTCTTCACTGGCAACTTTGAAAAAAGATTTTGTGAAGAAAATGAATCTCTAAAATAGGGTTTTAGGGTCCTATGAATATGTTAATTATTCTTTGTTTTTCCTCAATATCAAATGAATGCATGTGGTAGAGAAAATAGCGCCACTGTTAAAAAACTATAGTGAAAACCTATAATAACCGTACACTATAGAGAACTATAAAGTTAACAATTCCAATATATTATAAATTAAAGAAAGAAACATTGACAAAAGGGAAGTAAAACTTGATAACAATAAAAAAATCGGTTTTTAATTTTTTTTAAAATATAAACTCTGGCATACTAAAGATTATTTAGAAGTTATTACTGCTTTATAAACATTCCTAAGCATGACAAATATAATAAACCAATCCTAAAAACATGATATAATATGAGGTAAAGATTTAGTTTTGGTTAAAAAAAAATCAAGCTGAGATGGCAGAAAGCCAATTATAACACTTTAAAAACTATTCAGATACACAATTAATGGAGTGTTATATACCCTTTCTGAAAAGCTTACTTTTATATCTGAGAGGAATTAAGTGATTGACACAGATTACATTCAAATATATTATAAGGAAAATGAAAACATGTTGGTGTTAGTAACACAGCCTAAATCTGCCTCAGAAAATAAGATGTTCAAAGGTTAATACATTATTTAAATGCAAATCTCTAAAAAATTCTATCAAATCTAAAGGACAGGAGAATTTTTTAAAACTTTTATTGAAATGCAGTTTTGTAAATGTTAAATGAAAGAACATAATATGAAGCAGCACACTGAAACTGGGCAAAAATTCGTATGCATGAGGACAAACACGGGAATTAATATGCAAACAGGAAATAGTTCCGGTGTTGGGATTGAGGGCATTTTCTTTCCAAAAATTTATTTCTCTACAGTAGCTACAAAACTAACTAAGCTCTCAGAAAAACAATTGGGAAATTGGCTTGAATACATATAAGAAAGTAACAACTGATTTAGGATTCTGAATATAAAGGAGAAAAAGTCATATGCTTTGACAGAAATAACTAAAAGCAAGACTCAAGCAATGATACCACAGATGAGTTGCAAGACCTTGGGAAAATCTAAGAAAGGAATAAAGCAGGTAAAATGATTTATAAATGAAGAATTCAATGAATCACAATTTTATCTCTAAGTATTTATTGATAAATGTTAACCATGTATCATTCTGATCTCTATCCGTTGAATATCTGCAAGAGGAAGATAGGCAAACTGAGAAAAGAATCTGAAACCAAGAGAATATTTATAAATTCAAAAGAAAACAGACTCTGTGATCAAATGTAAAAATTTCACTTATGGTGCACAGCATGCTCTCTTGCCTACTTAAACAATAAGCTTAAGGACAGAATGTTTCCAACTATAAAAATAGACCAGATGTCATTACTAGCAAACACCCGCTTCACTAGGCCCTGCCCAGTTTGCCCTCTAAAGCCTTCCTTAACAGTGAAAGACTCCCTTGTTTCTTCTTGCCAATCAATGAAACAACCAAACATTTCCAATGGAAGGAAGCAAATCACAAAATTCCCTCCGTTATTAAAACTGCATTGCTTTCTCTAGATGGACTATCCTTCTCTAAGCCAATTTATTTTGGGGGAAATTTTACCAGCCAGGTAACAAAAGGGATTCAATACACTGCTGACTCTGCTAGTCAGTTTTCAGGCAGACAGAATATGTTGCAGAATACGTAAGAACAGATAACCTAGGGTACAGGAGTCAATAGGGGTACCTGTCTCTGGGGTTGGTGGCAATTCCCAGGTTCCTATCTTTTGTCCTTATTTTCCAACCCTCTCCTTCTTGCCTTTTATTCTCCCTCCCAAACTCACTATCATTTTTATGCTACCCCTTTCCTTTACTGATATGTAAGATATGTGCCAAGGGCACCAAGAGCTATGGTTCAGCTCTGATAAAGCAGTGTACACTAGAATTTGCTCATCTCCTTTTGAGTGCTTTATAGGCGAGTGACTTGAAAGTATAAAATCGTAGTGGACTGAGGGTCATGCTCTGCATTTGTGAGATATGGAGCCTAAAACACTAGAAGTGATATTAAAATTTTAAACCATTGTGGCTACCACCAATGGGACAAGATCTGCTTAATTTTTCATATACTTAAATCCTATATCATTTAATCTTAATAAAAGCTACAGAAAAATTCTTTTTATCGATATCTAAATCACATCTTAAACTCATAGGAATAAAATATACTGTTGCCCTATTAGATTATTAAATTTAATATACAATAGTACATACAAACCATTAAGACAAGTATTAATAATTCAAAAGAAAAATAGGTAAGAATCACACAAAAAAAGACATTTTGAAGAAGAGTTATTAAAAAATGATTTACTGAGCATCTTATAGGTAGGCACTGAGCATAAAGCAGGAAATAAAACAAAGATGGTCCCTGTTTAAATTGTGCATGCATTCTAAAAGGAAGACTCAAGTAATAAAGAATAAAACAAAGGGGAGCAGATGCAGTTCAAGTGGTTGAGTGCCTACTTCCCACGAACAAGGTCCCAGGTTCGATCCCTGGTACTTCCTAAAAACAAAACAAACAGAACAAAACAAAAATCCTCTCACTGGGGAGCGGATGTAAGTCAGTGATTGAGTGCCTGCTTCCCCTGTAACAAGGTCCTGGGTTCAATCCCTGGTACCTCCTAAAAATAAAAAAAATAAAATAAAATAAAGAAGAAGTAAACAGAACAGATTTCTGGGTAGCTTAGGTAATGGTGTACATTGAAATCTCCCAAACATCCTCCAGAAAACTATGCAAACCAACAAGAACAAATAACACCACATGAATTCTATGTCTTAATGTAACTAGAAGACAGAGGACAATACAAATTCAAATCATCTGTAATTAAAAAAATAAGCATCAATTTCCAGCAGAGGTATTTCTCAAGGTCTCACTCTAACACTTTGTAGAGGGGCAGGGCTGACTGAGGAGTGGGAGGCACTCCAAAGAAGGAAGAAGGGAACAAAAGGTTTAAGATTGAACTATAATAACCTTCATAAAGAGAAAGATCACCATAAGTGTGAAAATACTGGGAAACAAAGTACTGGTAGACCAGAGCAGACTACAAAGAAGGGACTAAACAATAAACATGAAACTTGAGGGGGCAGTATTGAAAAGGTAACAATTCTGAGAAGAACAGGGTAAAAGGAAGAGAGAGGAATTCTTTGGAATAGTATGGTAAAGGGGGAAAGAAGCAAGGTGGGGGAATTTAGGATCCTATAAGACAAATGAAAATTAGAAAACTGAAGGACATACAACCTCTCCTCCCACTGTCTCCTCAAAAGGGAGTGTGTTTTTTAACGAAGCTTATAAACCACCCAAAACTGCCACCCTATTAACAAAAAGCAAAGGTGCAAGTAATCTTCAACTACACAAACTATTGTAAGGCAAAAACAGAAATGATACTCAAAACATTTCAGCTAGTGAAAATAAAAATATCCCCCCAAAATCAACTATGAAGCAGAAGAAAACTCTAACAGAAAACTCCATTCTGAATAAATATTCTCAAGCAAGCATTCAAAATCCAGTTTCAACCAGAAGTTCAAAAATGGTAAAAAAAAAAAAAGAAAGAAAGAAAGAAAGAAAGAAAGAAAGAAAGAAAGAAAGAAAGAAAAGAAAAGAAAAGAAAAGAAAAGAAAAGAAAAGAAAAGAAAAAAAGGAGATTTGATTGAAGATAGAATAGAAACAGAAGAACCTGGCAAAATCATATCAGAAATGAAAACTAAATTGCAATGTGTCCAAGGAAAAATAAATTTGAATAAAAATTTGATAAAGGACAATGAAGAAAAATGGGAATACTATCAAGGGAATGGAAGTGAGATGAAGAAAGTAGGAAAAAATGTTCAGAGAGAAAGCTGTTGAACTAGAAGACAAGAAAATATGATCCAATTACCTATAATCGGAGCTCCTGAAGAAAAAACAATAGAACAAAACTATTATTTAAAATTTTAATCCAAATAAAATAAAATAAACTCCTGAATGTACAAGTGGGCCTACCACATAACCTGGGAAAACTGACCCTCAACAATCAATTCCAAGAAATAACCTAGTAAAACTATGAGACTTTAAAAATAAAGGAAAGATTCTCAGGACATACAAGCAAAATGAGCCAAAATCTTACAAGGCAAGACCAATATTAGACTTCTAAAAAGCAATATACAAAACATAAGAAAATGAGGTGACACTTTCAAGAAATTCAAAGAAAGAAAAATGTGAACCAAGGATTTTATATTTTGCTAATAAGCTGTCATTCAGGTATCATGTATATAGAAAAGCAGTTTAAACATGCAAGGAAATGTGCACTCATGAGTTCTTTGGAACCATCTACTAGAGAACAAGAATTATCCAACCAAGAGATTACTGGGGGAACTTCAGAAAACTGACTGATGGTGAGCATTTAATATATTTAATGTACATCAAATACTAAAAGGTGGCATGAGGGTTAAATAATTATATAAATATATATGTAGAAATAATGCAACTAACAATCAGGGAAGAAAAGAATGGAGAGGGAAAAGCAGAATAAGATAATTATTTTTGATATGTAGTAGTTTTGAAACAAAGGACTCAAAACTGACAAACCAGATAGTAAAAGTTTAAATATGAACACAAGTAATTAGGGCATTTGCAAAAGGAATAGGCTCAAATACAACTACTAAAAGCAATTAATACCATCTTAAATATCAAAAGAAATTAAAAAGAGCAAAGAAAGCACATCATATAAAGAAAAAATCTAATTAACATAATACACATAGAAATTATGATATAAAATAATATGACGGGTTGAGAGCAACACATGAAAACCATATCAGTAAACATGAATGGGCCGCCTACAAAAAGATTTTCAATTTGGCTCACAAAATGTACGTATACAGATACACAAGGAGTATTCACAAAAATTGATCATATGTTAGGTCACCAAAAGAGCAGCAGTAAGTTACATGAAGTAAAAATATTTCAAAAAATACTCTGTGATCATAATGCAATAAAAATAGGAATTAATTAATGTAATAGAAACTAATAACAAAATTTAAAAAATAAAAATAAAAGGCCCTTCACCTCGAAAGGCCAAGAATAATGAGATGGTCAAAGACATACCAGGCAGGGGATGTGATCCTAGTGAAAGAAAAAGTGGCAAAGAAAGGCACTTCATAAATTCCACAATTCACAATGAAGAGATAGCAATTATGTTTATGTACCAAGTAATATAGCAGCCAAGTAAAGTGGAAACTACAGAAAACATGAAACTAGAGATTAACAACAAAATTTAAAAATTTGGCCCTTCCACCAGGAAAAAAAAAAAAAACAAAAAACTTCTTTTAAACAACTCTTGGGTGTAAAAGAAATACAAACCAAAATTAAAGAATTTCAAGAAAAAATGATAACAATACCTAAAAAAGAATCTATGGAATACACCTAAAGCAATACCAGAAGAAAATACTTTTATAAATAAAAGTGAAAGAATGAGAAACAGCAACACTGATTAATATATCAAAATCTTAATTAAAAAAAAAAAAACTTAAAATACTACTAGCTTTACTTAGTCAAGAATTAAAAGGATAAAGAACAAGTACATAAATAAGAAACCACAAAATTTCCCATTGAATATTTGAAAACCTAGATGAAATGGATAATTTCCTAGGGAATATATAGAGTATATTAAAATTGAACCCAATAGAGAGTAAAAGCTTAAACATAAGATCAATATCTGTAGAAGATATAAACAGTAATAAAGGAACTACTCTACAAAAAAAGCACCAGGCTCAGATGGTTTCAAGGGGGATCTCTACTAAACCTTCAAAGATCAGACAGTCCCAATATGAATAAATTATTCCAGAGCATAGAAAATGAAAATCCTCTAAATTATTTTATAAAACAAATACAACCTTGATAACTAAATTTTATAAATATGGTTAAAAAAAGAAAATTACAGACCAATATCACATATGGTATCATGCAAAATTCCTAAATAATAGGGAACAAAACCTACCACCATATTAAGAAACTGTTACACAGTGATCACGAGAGATTTATGCAAGGAATACAAGGTTGGTTCAGTATGAGAAAATCCATCAATACAATATACCATATTAATAGGGGAAAAACATGATTATCTCCATAGATACTAAAAAGGCCATTAATAAAATTCAACACTCATTTTTGGTAAAAACACCCAAGAAAGTAGGAATGATAGAAAACTTTCTTAACATGATAAAATATATATACTTTAGTCTTAAAGCCAGCATTGCTTTCAATGGAAAAAATACTAAGGCATTTCCATTAAGATCAGGAAAAAAGATAAGGATATCAATTATCTCCACTACTAATTAACACTGTACTAGGGTTTTTAACCAATGCAATTAGACAAGAGAAGTCAACAGAGGCACAAGAATTGGAAAGAGAGGTAAAATTATCTGTTTGCAGATTTTATATTAGTTTACCTGGAAAACCCTAAAGAATCAATAGAATAAATGATAAAACTAGCTTAAAGAATAAAATAATTCAGTAAGGTAGCAGGATATAAAATTAGCATAGAGAAATCAATAGCTTTCATATATATGAACAGTAACCAACTAGAGGAATACAGCGGTACAGAAAAGCCCATTTACAAAAGCAAAAAAGAAGATAAAATACTTAAAAATAAAGAACACAAAATATGTAAAACCCACATTACAAAGACCCTAAAGCACTCCTAAAAGATCTAAATGTAGACTTAACAAATGGGAAGGCATCTCCGTGGTTCTTGGATAGGATGAAAACCTCATAAAGACAACAACTCTCCCAGTTACATCATAAATTTTAAGTAATCCCAATAACAATACCTATATTTTTTATAGAGCTAAATCTTAAATTGACACTAAAATTGATACTAAAGTTAACACTAAATTCCATATGGAAAAATTAATATGCAAACAAATATTGTATGATCTCACTGATATGAAATAATTAGAACAAGCAAATTCATGGAGTCAGAAATTAGAATATAGGTTACCAAGGGCTGGGGTGGGTGTACAGAATGGAGAGTTAATGCTTAATTGGTGCAGAATTTCTGTTTGGGGTGATGGAAAAGCTTTGGTAATGGGTGGCAATCATAGTAGCACAACAATGTGAATGTAATTAACACCACTGAATTATAATATTTCAATGTGTTTAAACAGAGAAATGTTAGGTTGTTGTGTTACTAGAATAAAAATTTGAAAACAAAAACCCCCAAAACAGTATGGTACAACACAAAGAGTGAACCCTAACATAAATTATGGACTACAGTTTTCGTATAATTATATTACAATTCTTTCATCAGTTGTAACAAAGGTACCACATTAATGCAAAGTGTTATTAATAGGGAAAACTTAAAGTGTGAGGGGGTAGGTAGGAACTGTATATTTTATGCATGATATTTCTGTAAACATACAACTTTTCTAATAAAAAATTATTTTAAAAAAACCCACAATGAGACACTAGGATGGCTACAATCAAAATGTCAAATAATAATAAGCATTGGCAAGAATGTGGAGAAATCGGAACCCTCATATACTGCTGGTGGGAATGTAAAATATAGCCACTTTGGAAAACAGTCTGGCAGTTCCTTAAATAATTAAACATGGAGTTACCATGTGACCCAACAATTCTACTCTTAGGTATATACTCAAGAGAAATGAACACATGTCCAAACAAAAACTTGTACACAAATGTTTAGAGCAGCATTATTCATTATAGCCCATAACCAAAATGTCCATCAACTGAGAAATAGATAAACAAAATGTGATATATTCATACACTGGAATGTTATTCAGCTATAAAGAAGAATGAATCACTGATACAAGTTATAACATGGATAAATCTTGAAAACACTATGACCAGCTGAGGTGCTTGCTAAAGGTAAAGGGAATATGGAATGGGCAGTGGAAGAAGGTATAGTTATAAATAAGAGTTATGACCATGTGACTAGCTCCAGAAAGGAGGACTATAATGATCATGAATATTTTTTCCTTGTTTTGTTATGAATATGTTTGTCTATATACATAAAGAAAATACCTTTGTTTTCTTCCCTATCTTATACCTTTATTATATAACATAAGTTGTACTAACTTTATATCATAGTATTGAAGTTACAAGATATCAAATTTAAGAGTGAATATTACTAAAAACCTTTGCATCCTCTCCTGGGAAAAGACTGTATTTCCAGTTGTACACAGGACAGCTGAGTGCTATTAGGCAAAAATGACTGTTACTGTTTTATTTGGAGATTAAGTATGGTTTAAGGTGATGTGTATGGCTGCAAAGTTGAAAATGGGTGGACTGTGATGGTTAAGTTCCTGTGTCATGAGGTTATGGTGTCCAGGGGTTTGGTCAAGCAAGCACTGGTCCGATTGTTACTGTGAGGATATTTCGTGGACTTAAATCATCAGCAAGTTGATTTCCTTCAACAATGAGAGAAGTCTCACCCAATCAGTTGAAGGCCTTAAAAGGAGAAGTAATGATTTCAGCAGTCAGAAGAGAGAATTTC
>PVKH010010027.1:0-18507 GCA_004027955.1 Chaetophractus vellerosus
CTTCAGTTCGCGGGTGGCTGGCTGTGCTCCGTTCGTGGGTGACCTGCCCTGCCCGTGGCGGCTTTGCCCTGTCCGTGGCAGCTTTTTGCTCTGCCCACGGCGGCTCTGCCCACCCATGGCGGCTTGCCCTTCTCAAGGCGGTCTGCCCGCTAGGAGAGGTCCCCGGGAACCAAGCCCAGGGCCTTCTATGTGGTATACCGGTGCCCTATCTACTGGGCTATACGGCCGGCCCCAAGGGATAGATTATTTTTATTTTGTATATGCAGTATAACATACAAATACTTAAATTGTAAATGACCCACCTACAAAAACCTGAACCAAGGAAAACCCTATCCAGAACCTTAGATAGGTCCCTGGAAAACTACTACCATCTCTTCTCTGACTTTAGAAAGCTGAGAGAATATCACAAAAAATTTCCTCATGTAAACAAGCAGCCTTAGCAAAGACTCAAATTAATCAGCACTTAGGCACTCTTTAGATCAAAATTAGCTTATTTTTATCTCTCTCCCCAGATCTCTCAAACTCAGCACTCCAGTTTCTTATTAAGTACAATAATGCAGTAGATTTTTAATCAATATTTAACTTTAGTTACTACATAATTTACTAAAGTCTTTGCTGCCCATTGACCTTTAATTCCAATTCATTATGGGTTGTATTTATTTTTGCTTTATAGTTTTTAGAAATTATTTCCATCATGGCCATAAGTTATAATAAAAAATCTACCTGAAGTACAATACCAGAAAATGATTCATGAATATTATTCTCATTCATGAATGATAATTTAGAAGGATATACAATTTTAGGTTCAAACATTTATTTCCCTCAGTGCTTTGACACTATTGTTCCTTATATTTCTTTGACGGACTTACATCATCTAATGGCCCTGAGAAGAAATCTGGTAAAATTGGAGATCTCCAATTTTTTCTAGGTATTCTACCTTTTTTAAAGGTAATTTGCCTTTCCTGAAGTAACTTTTTCTCTGTGGATGCTATTAAGGATTCCTATATTTCCAAGTTGTTCTGAAGTTTCTGTACCGAATTTCTAACTTTAGAAATTTTATTTTTCTTGGTATTCTTTTTCAATTATATATATATATATATAATTCAAATTGTTGTTATTTTGCCATTATGCTATATTGACTCAATTTATAGGTTTATAATTTTTGGTTAACATTGTTATGTCAGGAATGAAATGGAAATTTGCCATTGTCCTGCATTTCCCTATACTGTTGATCAAGAGTCTGATTTGTCTCATTTTCATTCACTTAGGGCTGGTGTCAGGTTTTGGTGACTGGTTACCTTTGTGTGATTAGTTTTATCCTCTCTGGAGTGTTTTAGAATCTTCTATTTTACTTTGGTGGTCTTAACTATTATGATAATGTGCATAGGTGTTGGTTGATTTTACCAACCTACTTGGTACTCTATGAACAATTTCAGTCTGTAGATTAAAATATTTCTTAAGCTTTAGGAAATATTTTACTACTATTTTTTTATAATATTCTTTCCTTCAATTCTTTGTTCCTTTGTCTAGAACTATTACTAATACATCAGATATTTGATGTTTCATGTTTATTCTCTTTATGTTTTGTATTTTTCTCTCAAAATTTTTGAATTGTTCCCCTTTAATGA
Organism: Chaetophractus vellerosus; assembly: GCA_004027955.1. Classification (NCBI taxonomy): domain Eukaryota; kingdom Metazoa; phylum Chordata; class Mammalia; order Cingulata; family Chlamyphoridae; genus Chaetophractus; species Chaetophractus vellerosus. The sequence goes on from PVKH010010027.1 coordinate 1,629, forward strand.
ATAGACACATTTTTGTTTTAAGAAGACATCCTGGGGCCGGCCATAGCCCAGTGGATAAGGGTGCCGGTTCACCACATGGGAGGCCCCGGGTTCGGTTCCTAGGGACCTCTCCGGGTGGGCAGACCGCCTTGGGAACGGCAAGCCGCTGTGGGCGGGGCAGAGCCACCATGGGCAGGGCAAAGCCGCCACAGGCAGGGGAAAAGCCGCCACGGGCAGGGCAAGCTGCCCGCAAATGGAAGCAAAAAGCCGCCCGGGAACGGAATCATAAAGCCTCCCACGAACGGAGCAGAGCCGCCTGTGCAGTGAGCTGACTTGGTGCGCTGCCACAACAAGGGGAAGACAGAGCAGACACAGAAGAACACAAAAATGAACACAGCAAGAGGAAGCAGAAAGGGGGGGATATGTAACAACAACAACAAAATCATTCATTAAAAAAAAAAAAGAAGACATCCTATTTTTTGATTATTCCATTTCTATAGTATATGTCCTGTCTCCACCCCTACAGAAGCAATATTTTCTTGAAACTCTAGGAAAATGAGTCGTTTTTTTAAATTAGAATTATATTTTCAAACAAACATGAAAGTTGCAAAAGTATTACAAAAACAATACACTCCAACACAGATACCCAGAGCTACCATCTTTTAACATTTTGCCACATTTGTTATAACAGTCTATCAATGTACCTACTTCCTAATAATTTGAGAGTACGTTGCATACATCATGCTCCTTTAACACTTAATACTTTCATGTGTATTTCCTAAACATGATATTCACTTATATAGCCACATTAAACACAATTTTCAAGTTCAAGAAAATTAACATTTATATTACATAGATAGTCTATGGTCCAATGTTTTCAATTGTCCCAATAACATCCTATTGGGCATTTTCTCCACCATCATTATATACAGTCCAGAAACATGTATCAAATTTAATAGTCATTGTCTCTTCACTCTCTCTCTCTTTATCAGAAATCTTTATTTCTTCAAGCAGCTTTGATCTATTGTCTACTGTTCTTTCCTTTCAACCTGAAGAACTCCTTTAGCATTTCTTGTGGTTCCAGTCTATTGCTGATAAACTCCTTCAGCTTTTGTTTATCTGGGAATGTATTAATCCTCCCTAGTTTTTAAAAGATTGTTTTGTTGTATATAGAGTACCTGGTTGTTAATGTATTTTTTTCAGCACTTTAAATATGTCCTCCCTCTTCCTTCTTGCCTCTATGAATTCTGATGAGAAAATGGAACTTAATTTTATTTAGCATTCTTGTATATAATGTGTTGCTTTCAGGATTCTCTTGGGGCTTTCAGGATTCTCTCTTTGTCTTTGGCATTTGAAAGTTTGATTATAATGTGTCTCTGCATGGGTCCCTTTGAATTTACCCTGCTTGGAGTTCAATGACCTACTTGGATATGTACTTTCATGTCTTTCCTTAAATTTGGCACCTTTTGATCCATTCTTTCTTTGAATTTTCTTTATGCTCCTTTCTCTCTTTCTTTACCTTCTGGTACTCATACAATTCATATTCATATGCTCGATTATGTCACATAGGCCTCTAAAGTTCTGTTCACTTCTTTTCATTCTTTTTTTTCTTTTTGCTCTTCTAGTTTTAAATTTAAATAATTTGTATTGTCTTATCTTCAAATTCACTAATTCTTTCTTCTGCCAGCTCCAATCTGTGTTTCAATTCCTTTAGGGATTTTTTTTTTTATTACAACTAGTTTGCTCTTCAGCTCTGTTTGGTTTCTTTTCTATGATTTTTATCTCTTTATCAAAATTGTCTTTTTGTTAATATAACTTTTCCCTGATTTCCTTTTATTCCTTGTCCATTTTTTCTTCTGCTCTTGAGCATATGTGAGACAATTTTTAAAGTCTGTGGCTGGAATCTCCATAGACTGGTTTTCTTTGTTGATGGTTTCTAATGCTTCATCTTGCTGCTTTGCATGAGCCATCATTCACTGCTTCTTTGTATGCCTGGGAATATTTTGTTGCACATTGATCGTTAAAATATTTTAATGGCTTATTTCTAGGATTTAGTCACTGAGGAGTCTGTTTCTTAATCACAGTTAGTGTTGGCATTGATTTTCTGAATGCTAGGTATTAACAAACAAACACAAGCAAAAACACTTTCTCAGTCTTGCAAATTGGTATGTTCAAACGTTCTCACTTAAAACTTAGCCAGGCAAACAATGCAAATAAAGAAAAGTCCAAGGTAAAAGGTTAGGTTCCTCCCTTGTATTTTCTAAATGTATTTCTTGTCCTGGGCTTGTACACGTGACCTCGTGAATTCTCCCATCTACAAAGATCTGAATTCCATTTCGCCCTAGGAATTAGTCTTTTCTCCTGGTCCCAAATACTATATTGTATGTCTTTAACCCAGTAAATACTTATTCCAGGCAGCTGCAATTTGATTTTTCTTATAGCATTCAGTTTTAATTGTGAGTTATTGAATCTAATACAATGATCAACAATAAGACATTGGTAAGTGCCCATATAATATACTATGTAGTAATATAAATGGAGCTTTTGAATACTTAATTTTAGGATACCAGATCTCTCAAACTCAGCATTCCAGTTTGTTATTAAGTACATTAATGCAGTAGATTTTAATCAATATTTAACTTTAGTTACTACATATTTTACTAAAGTTTTTGCCATCCATTGAGTCTTTAATTCCAATTCATTATGGTTTGTATTTATTTTTGTCAGTATCTCTTCCATACCTATTATGGCTTCTTACTACTTCAAGAAAGAAATCTAAACACCTCCACATTACACTCAATAACCTTTGTTATTTGTTCCCTTTCTTATCATTCAAGCTCATCTCTTAATGTTGTGACACTGTCTCTGACTTACTGACCAAAGCTGGTCTTTGAATGTCTGCCAATTTTTCACCCCTATTTCTGACTATTCTAGTCCTTCAGCTGAGAATACAAATTATAAACAACATAAGGAACATATTTTCATGAAGTCTTCACTCTTCAGTAATAACTGATCTTGTCTCTTCAATAGTACTTATAAATATGCATTTATAAGTTTCATCATTTTATAGCCCTCAAAGCCTAGTATAATACCTTATATATTATATTACATACCCAATAAATGACTGTAAATGAATGAAATCATTAAGAGGCAATGAAAACTTCAGTTATTTAGAAGGCCAATTGTCTAATTCCAAATTTCTTACTATGATAAGTTCCCAGGAAGACACAAATAAGCACTGATGTGTGATGAAGTGAATATCAGCTAAAAAGGCATGGGATGAAATCAGCTCCATATTTTATTAACTGTATTGGGCTAAATTATTTAATCTCTTAAATTTAGATTATTTTTTGCTTTAAAAATAGGGATATGTGGTGGTATTCTGAATTTAGCTGAGTAGATTAATAATGAATCAACCTGCAAGCTGCACTTAGAAAATAGTAGAAATAAAAAATTAGTTAACTTTTCACTATTACATTTGAGAAAAATTATTACTTAACTTTTCTACGTGTCAGTTTTTCTATGCATTAAAGATAGATTTTGAAATGATTTCTAAATTTCTATTAAGCACCAATATTCTAAACTAATAATGTTTTCACAATTTTCTATAACACTAGTTTTATATATGAAAATCCCACTGTTGATCTGGAACTGCTTTATGTAACATACAACACACAAATTAAGGTTTCTTGAATTGCATATCTTTTCAGTTATTGACCTGCTTAAGGCCTGTAACTTCTCTTATTCTGTTATTTGTTTTGCTTTGTTTTTAAATAAGTGTAATGTAGGTAAAATTTTTCTTTAGGATAGAATGAGGTGTTAAGCTTTTTTAACATCTTAAATATATGGTCTTCAAAATGCTTTTATTATGTAGATACTTGGAAAAATCCTGAGAGGGTCATATATTATCATCATATCTACTTTTAGTTGAACCTGACATTCAGAGAGTTCAAGTGACTTGCCCAAAGTTCTGCTCGCAGAGAAGGAACAGAATCCTGATTCAAATCCATGTTTTCTGACTCTTGATCCTGTTCCCTATTCTCTGTAATAAAATCTTCAAAAATTGTTATTTGCAAGGATTGCTGATATGAGAATATATGAAGTAAAACAACAGAACTATATACAGCCTCCAAACCACAAATAACTTAGCTGTAACCAAAACACCACAGGGGCCTCATTTTATCAATTCTGACATCAGTGGGTGAATTATTAATAGTTAAATTGTATATGTATGTGAATTTATATACAATATTTTATATATGACTATTTTATCATTGTAAAATATGCCTACTCAGCCAACATAGACGAAAGGACAAATGAAAAATTCATCCCTACGATCTTTTCCCTCCTCCATTCTATATAGCCTATATAGCTATATCTTAGTCAGCCTAAGGGCATACAACATTATGCTTAACTAGATTATTACATAATTTGCTGTCAAAAAGAGAAAAATATTTACAGTGGTGCTCCATGCATAATCACTTTGAGGCATAGTTCATTCTATACATACCAATCACTCTCTCTACATTGCTTTATTATAACATTTAAAAAAAATAAGATTCCACAAGAAAGTAAGAATAAAGTAGAACTTGTCTCTCAATTGTTGAAATTTTATTTTGTTGGTTTCTCAGTCATTATACCCTCTTGGTTTTCCTCTTATAACATTGCCCAGCTTTCCCAAGCTTATTTTCTGGATCTCCTTTCCAATTCTCAAATCTGAATTTTGAGTGCTACATGCCTCAGTTTTCAGGGCTCTTATCCTCCAAATATACTCCTTAAAATGTTCTGTCCCATATACACTAATTAATCCAGAGCTTATAATTCCAGCTTCATCATGCCTGACATCCAGATTTGGATATGCAACTATGTATTAGAAGTCTAATTAAATTTATGGTAATTTCCCTTTCCCAAATTCTCCATCACAAGATAATGTCTCCTCAATAAAAAAGCTTACACTGGCCTAAAATAGCAACCTACATCACTCTCTATTTCCTTTCTCCGTTTTAAAGCTTTCTTTTTAGTACTTATTGCTATATAACCTTATATCTTATATGTTTACTTGCATATTTTCTCTAATTTTCAGTAGAATATAAACCTCACAAGGTGAAAATTTGTCTATTTTGTTTACTGTATATCCCCCATGCCTAGAGCATGGTCTGACATGAAGTAAATGCTCAATGAAAATTTGTTATAAGAGCAAATGGATTAACAAGGGAATGCAGAGTTAGGAGATAACTGATATCAGCAAAGTTTAACTTAAAAAGTCTGTTTAGAAGAGATAAATGGTTCACCACGAGCACATCTCAGGTGGCCTTGTTTTTTAGCCAAATTTTCACCTTTTTCCTTTGGTGAATAAAATAATATTTTTGAATGGATTTATTAAGAAGATTAACAAAGAATTCAAAAAGTCATCAATAACACAGACAATCACCAGAGGATCTGTGGTGAGGGAGAAGGAAGAATAGATGGAACATGGGGCATTTTTGGGACATTGGAATTGTTCTGCATGATATTGCCATGACAGATACAGGCCATTATACATTTTGTCAAAACCTACAAAATTGTGTGGTGCAATGTGTAAACTTTAATGTAAACCCTAGACCATGGTTAGTAGCAATGCTTCAATATTTGTTCATCAATTCTAACAAATGTACCACACTAATGAAAGATATTGTTAATGGGGGAAAGAGTGGGAGGGAGAGGGCTGGGGTATATGGGAATCTCCAATATTTTTGATGTGACGTTTATGTAATCTAAAGTTTCTTTAAAAATAAAAAAAATTAAAAAGGAAATAATATATATGAATTAATAGATATTATAATGTTGTAAAGGGAATAATGGGTGACCAAAAATATAAACTTCACCAACTACTAACAAATAAGATAATTCTTTGAGACTTGCTTCCTTACAGCCCATCCTTCTCTTTTCTAAGAATTGCAATTTTTTTGCTTTCTGTGCCTTTATAACGTCCACTATTCCCAGGAAAGGCATTGTATTTTTCAAATCAAGCCCTAAAAGAAAAACACAAAAACACAAGCAACCAAAAATTCCTGTTTTAATAGATACTCTCTATTAATTGCATTTTCTAAATAGCAAAGAAATAAAAAATACTTTTAACAAACATCTGATAGCAATACTTAAAATTATGGTATTTAATGTTTGCACATCTCATTATCAAGCTGTGTAATTATGCCATGAGCAGAAAGAGATAATATTTCCTGCTCTACTATAAATAAAGCCAATTTACAATATGTTTTAGAGCAATGAAATAGGTGTGAAATTCCATCCACCATCTCCCATGTGCAGTAAAATTACCTTTATTTCTGTTTTTAAATTAAATTTTACTCTAACAGCCAACGCATATGGTGAATTCAACTCAAATCATGACTGTGTATCTACCAGCCATTTCCTAGGGAATTTCTGGTGCTGATGCTAAAACATCAAGTTAGATCCTGTTATCTTTGCTCATCTGACTATACTGGTTATTGCTGAGGCATCATTTTTTCTAGCAAAATTGAGAGCCTTTGTGCCTATGGTCTAGTTTTCCTAATACTGCAAAGCTACACCCTCTAAGATTTAACTCTAAAATACAATGGGTCTGGGTGTTCCAACTTCCAGACCTGGAGTTTTCTTTTTCCCTTTCAGTCTAACTGATTTCAGTTAGACTTTTTCTCTCTCACTATTCTCAAAGGCACACTCTTGTCTCCATCCTCACCTACTGATTTTGCAAAAAAACAGAATGAGCCACTGAGTCAAGGGATTGCTAGAGTTTGCCACCTATGTGGATGAGTACAGCAGAAAAGAAGACACTAAAAGTTTAACTTGGTTAAACTCAAAGAGGGTGAAATCATTCAGGCAATCTCAATGAAAATTAATAAACGGGAAATGGTCAACACAGAAAAAAGAATTGCCTCAAATAATATTTTAATATTTAGAATGTATAATAATTTTACAAATACTCTTCTCACTTAAAATATTAAACTAATAGCAAGAAAGAGAAAGTATTCTTCTCTTAGAGAATGCATGTTTTTATACAATTTTTCTACCTTTATACCAGGACCATATTTAAAACAATTCGTCTTGCAAGATTTCTAATTCGGGGCAGGAAGAACTGATTAATAGACTGACTATCAATGCTGTGTGGAAACATAAAAAGTATTTAGTCTGGTGGTTCTTAAACTTAGCTGCACATTTTTTTACTGGAGGTGGTTTTGATCATTCCAATGACTAGGCCATATTGCAAATAAGTTTAAATCAGAATTTCTAAGTATTTCTAAATATCTTTACTTTTAAAGCTCCTCGGGTGATTCCTAGGCTACTTCAAGTTTGATAACCAGTGATAGAGTCCAAGCTCTTATTTTATAAATGAGACAAGTGACAACTTGCTTGCTCAATTTATACTGCTTACAAATATCAAAACTGATATTAGAACCTAAACCTCCTGATCTTTGTAATTTTCTTTTGTACTTTTCCAAATCATGTAGAATTCAATTGACATAAAAGATATTCTTAGTGAATATGCTTGAATGGTAATTCTATTTAGAATGAGTTCCACTATGTACCTTCCAAAACAAATTAGAAGATGGGCTTGAATATATTCTTAGATTTCAAAGAACATATACTTAAGATTTTCTTGTTGTTAAAATCTCTATTGTTATAATAAAAAGGAAAAAAAATTCTTTACTTTGCCTCTATAGCAATGCTCAGGAGATTTGATTTGTAAGTTTAAATCACTTTCTCATTATTTACCATTCACCTGTAAGCTAAAAAAATCATTTTCATATTTCAATTCCACTGAACATAATTTCATCATAAAATATTATTGAACATTTGGAAATATAAAGCTTTAGAAAAACATACTAATGCATTATTCATATATATTAAATATTTTAAAATCACCAAATAATTTAGTGGTAATACTTCAGACCTCTCTTTGCTATTTGTTCTTAGTTTCAGTCACTCAACTTTCTTGAATGTCCCCCCATTCTTTACTGGAGAATGTCAAGGGCTGTAGCATTAAAGATCATGTTATTAGCCATTAAATTTCAAAGTGTAGGCAGTTTTACAGATAACAAGCACTCTGAAAGAAGAACAATCTTCCATTTCATTAATTCATTTAATAAATATTAAATGAACACTTAGTATATGACAGGTATAATTTTCTAAGCCTATTTGCTATTATGCCAAGGACATTATAGAGACAATACATATGCTACTAGTAATATTTCACAATTATTTACCTATGGTAGTGTAAAGTAGTATATAATATCACTTGTCTTTTTCTTGAAATATTTTCTTCTTTTTCCCTACAGCAAAGATAGTAAACTATTTTTGAACTTTTTAAACTTACCCCTTGTAAACATTTAAAGACAAAGAGTAATGCATGAACAAATGAAGCCAAATATATCTTTAATTTTGATCTAAAATATACAAAAGACAAGATAATTCCAGAAAAATGCTTGCCATTCTGAAAGTCACCAGGATTGTAGAACTAGAAATTGTGTTATTAAATACATAGCAATTTGGACACAGGAGAGGGGAAGCCAAGAGAGTAGCAGAGTAAGGTGCTCCAAGAATCAGCTCATCCTACAGGGCAGTTAGTAACCACTCAGCGTTATCTAAAGCATCTGTTTGTGCGCCCCAGGATACCAGAAGAGCATCTTGCAACACCCTTGAAAGTATGGAAGGAGGAGACTAACCATCTGCAGAGAAGATTCATGAGTAGAGCTTTCCATGCTGCAGAGGCCTTGCTCATGGCACAAGACTCGGGATCTATTCCGTGGCTGAAGTTGGAAACTCCATTTCCCAAAAATGGGGGAAGAAGACACAGTGTGGCACCAACGTCAGCTACTGATTAGTAAATTAGCAAGCAAAAGTATAATCCTAAAACAGCTAAAGTTTGAACTTGTCCAAGTCAGAAAAAGGCTGGTAGCCACCATTTTAACTCTGACCCTGGCTTGAGGGGAAGGAGGACTGATTGAAAATCACAGTGCTGGTAGGGACCAGCTTCTTTCCACCCAGATCAGATTGCAGCTCTAGCCTAAACCCCAGCCCCTGTACCACCTCTCTGGGAAAGTGCAAGCCACACTGCAGACGTGGATGCCCATTCTACTCTAGCGGTGCAAGCCACCTCAGGAGCTATTCTGTGGCTGGAGGTAGAAGCTCCATTTCCCATAAATGGGGGAGGAAGAGACGGTTGTCTGCTGACTTCAGCTACTGATCGGAGGACTCGGCTGGGTAAAGTATAACCCTAGGAACAGCTATGGTTTGAAGCTAAGTTGGAAAGAGGCCGCTATCTGCCATTGTGACTCTGCCCATGACATGAGGGGAAGCCTGGCTGACTGAAAATCACAGTGAAGCTAGGGACGGTCTTCTTTCCACCCAGATAGGATTGCAGCCCTAGCCTGGGCTCCAGCCCCACCTCTGGCAGAGAGGAAGATGGCAGGGCCTGCACCAAGATCTCCAGGCAATGGCAGACTGAGTAGTTAGACATCTGGGCTGCATCCCCCCACCCCAATAGGATAGAAGAGGAGCTGAGTTTCCTCAGCCTTTCCAGGCAACTGCAGGCATTTTCAGCCCATACAAACTGGTTGGCTGAGTGCCTCTGAGTCCATCTCCACCTCTGTCCTCCATAGGATAGGAGGGGGCTGGTGTTCCCTCAGCCTGTCAGGGAAACTGCAGATGCTTTTGGCCTGCACAAACTCAACTGTTGGGCACCTGTGGTTCCACCTCCACTTCCAATAGCACAAGAGAGGGACTGTGTCTTCCCAGCCTCTCTGGGTAACTTCAGGTGCTTTGGGCCCACACAGCCTGGACTGGTAGGTACTTGTAGATCCACCCCCAACCCCCAATAAGAAAGGAGGGGGCTGGTGTTTCCACAGCCTTTCCAGGCAATGGCAGACATATACGGCCTTCATGGACTGGACTGTTGGATGACTATGGATCCACCCCCACCCCCAATAGGCAAGGAAGAATCTGGTATTTCCACAGCCTCTCCAGGCAACAGCGAGTTCCTTCGGCCTACAGGGACTGAACTGTTGGGCATTGGTGGTTCTGTTCCCACCCCCTAAAGGGCAGAAAGGACTCTCAGGGCAATTGCAGGCATATTCAGTCCATACAGATTAGATTGTTGGGCACTCCAGAGGGTCAATCCCCACCCCGGCAGGGAGCTGGGGCTGGTGCTACATCAGTTTACCTGGACAACTGTGATCATTTTGGACCCAAACAGCATAGATTTCTGCCCACAACAGCAGCTCCATCACTGCCCCAGGTAAGGGAGGAAAGGTTGCGACACTTCATCAGACTGTCTGGGCAACTATGGACAGTCTTGTCCTTCACAACGTGGATTATTACACATAGCCACAGCTCTGTCCCTACCCCTGGCAGAGGAGAAAGGTGGGAGAAGTTTCATCAACTCCTGGGGCAACATGGGCAGCTTCAGCCTTCATAACCTACAGCACCAACTACATCCTTGGTTCCTACTACACAACCAGCAAGGGAGAAAAGACAAGAAAGCCCTAAACTAGAGGAAGAAACTGCACCCAGAAAAAATACATCTAATAAGCCAGATATCAAGACATCAACAAAAAAATTACAATCCTTACTAAGAAACAGGAAGAAATGGACCAGTTAAAGGAACAAGATAAGCTTGCAGATGACGTAAAGGAGTTGAGACAACTAACCGTAAATGTTCAAGTAAATCTCCTTAATAAATTCAATAAGATGGCTAAAGAGGTTAAGGATTTTAAGAAGACATTGAATAAGCACAAAGAAGAATTTGAGAGCATACATAGAAAAATAGCAGATCTTATGGTAATGAAAGCTGCAATACATGAAATTAAAAATACACTGGAGGCATATATCAGCAGATTTCAGGAAGGAGAAGAAAGGATCAGTGAGCTTGAAGACATGACCTCTGAAAGGGAACATACCAAAGAACAGATGAAGAAAAAAGTGGAAAAAAATTGAACAGGGTCTTAGGGAACTAAATGACAGCAAGAGACATGCAAACATGCATGTCATGTGTATCCCAGAAGGAGAAGAGAAGGGAAAAGGGGCAGAAGGAATATTTGAAGAAATAATGGTAGCAAATTTCCCGACCCTATTGAAGGACATAGATATTCATGTTCAAGAGGCACACTATATTCCCATCTGAATAAACCTGAATAGAACAACTCTGAGACACATACTAATCAGAATGTCAAATGCCAAAGAAAAAGAGAGAATTCTGAGAACAAGGGAAAGCAATGAATCACATATAATTGATACCCAATAAGATTAAGTGCTGATTTCTTATCAGAAAGCATGGAACCAAGAAGGCAATGGTATGATATATTTAAGATACTGCAAGAGAAAAACTGCCCGCCAAGAATTTTATATATGGCAAGATTATCTTTCAAAAATGAGGGTGTGTTTAGAATATTCACAGATAAACAGAAACTGAGGGAGTTCATAACAAAAAGACTGGCTTTGCAGGAAATATTAAAGGGAGTGCTACAACCTGAAAAGAAAAGGCAGGAGAGAGGGGCTTGGAAGAGAGTCTGGAAATGATCATTGAATCAGTAACAGTAAGTAAAAGTGTCAAAAGAGTGGTGAAAATAAAATGACAGATAAAACCCAAAGGTCAAACTGAATGAAATAAGAACTGCCTTTTCAGTAATAACATTGAATGTTAATGGATTAAACTCTCCAATCAAAAGACACAAACTGGCAGAATAGATAAGAAAATATGAACTATCTGTATGCTGTATGCAAGAGACTCACCTTAGACCCAAGGAAACCAATAGATTGAAAGTGAAAGGTTGGAAAAAGATATTCCATGAATGCTTTAATTGAAAAAAAAAAGCTGTGGTAGCTATACTTATATTAGATGAAATAGATGTTGAAAGCAAAACTGTTATTAGAGAAAAGGAAGGACATATTAATAAAAGGGATGATTCCAGGAAGAAATAACAATCATAAATGTATATGCACCTAACCAGGATGCCCCAAGATACATGAGGCAAACACTGACAAACCCGAAGGGAGAAATAGACATCTCTACAATAATAGTTGGAGATTGCAATACACCACTCTCAGCATTGTATAGAACTTCTGGGCAGAGGATCAATAAAGAAACAGAGAGCTTGAATAATACAATAAATGTACTAAACCTAATAGACATATACAGAATATTGCACCCCAAAAAGGCAGGATACACATTCTTTTCAAGTGCTCATGGATATTTCTCTAGGATAGACCATATGTTGGACTACAAAGCAGATCTCAATAAATTCAACAAGATCTAAATTATACAAAGCACTTTCTCTGATCATAATGAAATAAAGTTGGAAATCTTCAAGAGGCAGAAAAAGGGAAAATTCACATATATGGAGATTAAACAACACACTCTTAATTAATCAGTGGGTCAAAGAAGAAATTTCAAGAGAAATCAGTAAATATCTCTAGATGAATGACAATGAAAACACAATCTATCAAAACCTATGGGAAGCAGTGAAGGCAGTGCTGAGAGGGAAATTTATAGTCTTCAGTGCTTACATTAAAAAAGAAGAAAGAGCTAAAATGAATGATGTAACTACACAGCTGGAGGAACTAGAAAAAGAACAGAAAACTAATCCCAAAGCAAGTAGAAGGAATGAAATAACAACAGACAGAGCAGAAATAAATGTAATTGAGAACAAAAAATCAATAGAGAGAACCAACAAAATCAAAAGTTGGTTCTTTAAGAAGATGAATAAAATTGACAAACCCTTAGCTAGGCTGACTAAGAAAAAAAGAGAGAAGATGCAAAAAATGAAATAAAAAATGGCAATGGGAACATTACTGACCCCACAGAAATAAGAGAGATTATATGAGGATACTATGAACAACTTTATGACAAAAACCTAGACAATGTAGATGAAATGGAAAAATTTCTAAGAACATATAAACAACCCACACTGACCCCAGAAGAAATAGAGATACCTCAGCAAACCAATCACAAGTAAAGACTTTGAAACAGTCATCTAATGGCTCCCCAAAACGAAAAGCCCAGGACCAGACAATTTCACAGGTGAATTCTACCAAGCATTCAAAGAAGATTTAATACCAAACTTACTCAAGCTCTTCCAAAAAGTGAACAAGAAGGAACAGTATGGGACTCATTCTATGAAGCCAATATCACCAAAGCCAGATAAAGATATTGCAATAAAAGAAAATTACAGACCCATTTCTCAAATGAATATAGCTGCAAAAATCCTCAATAAAATACTTGCTAATCAAATCCAACAACACATTAAAAGAATTATTCATCATGATCAAGTGGGTTTTAGACCAGGCATGCAAGGGTGGTTCAACACTGGAAAATCAATCAGCATAATACACCATATTAATAAATCAAAGAAGAAAAACCACATGATCTTATTAATTAATGTAGAAAAAGCATTTGGCAAACTACAGCATCCTTTCTTGATAAAAATACTACAAAAGATAGGAATTGAAGGAAACTTTCTCAACAAGATAAAGGCCATATATGGAAAACCCAAGCTAACATTATACTCAATAGTGAAAGACTGAAATCTTTCCTGTTGGGATCAGGGACAAGACAAGGATGCCCACTGTCATCACTGTTGTTCAATATAGTGCTAGAGGTTCTAGCGAGAGCATTCTGGCAAGAAAAAGAAATAAAGAGCATCCATATCGGAAAGGAAGAAGTAAAATTTTCACTATTCACACATGATATGATCCTATATCTAGAAAGTCCCAAAAAATTTACAACTAAGCTGCTAGAGGTAATAAACAATTCATAGAGGGTCAGGATACAAGAGCAATACGAATGTGCAAAAATCAGTGGTGTTTCTATAGAATTGTAATGTGCAACCTGAGGAGGAAGTCAGGAAAGCAATTCCATTTACAATAGCGACTGAAAGAATCGAATATTTAGGAATAAACTTAACCAAGGATGTAAAGCACTTGTATTCAGAAAACTACAATGCAGTGCTAAAGGAAATTTTAAAAGACCTAAATAATTGGAAAAACATTCCATTCTCATGGATTGGAAGACTAAATATCAGTAAGATGTCAATTCTACCCAAATTGATATACAGATTCACTGTAATCCCAATGAAAATTCCACCAGAATTTTTTAAACAAATGGAAAAACACAATTATCAAATTTATCTGGAATGGTAAGAAGCCCTGAATAGCCAGAAACTTCTTAAAAAAGAAAAGTGAAATTGAATGACTCTCACTTTGGGTTTTTAAATCATATTACCTAGCTACAGTGGTAAAAACAGCATGGTATTGGCATAAAGATGGACACATAGACCAATCGAACCAAATTGATTGTTCAGAAACAGACTTTCACATCTATGGCCAAGTAACTTTTTTACAAGCCTGTCAAACCCACGCAGGTGGGGCAGAACAGTTTATTCAACAAATGGTGATGGGAAAGCTGAATATCCATAGCCAAAGGAAAGAAAGAGGACCCCTTTCTTACACCGTATACAAAAATTAACTCAAAATGGATCAAAGACCAAAATACAAAAGCAAGAATCATTAAGTTCTTAGAAGAAAATGTAGAGAAATATCTTCAAGACCTGGTGGTAGGTGGTGGATTCTTAAACCTTACACTGAAAGCACGAGCAACAAAAGAAAGCATGGATAAATAGGACCTCCTCAAACTTAAACACTTCTATGATTCAAAGGACTTCATCAAGAAGGTGAAAAGTCAGCCCACACAATGGCAGAAAATATTTGGAAACCACATATCCAATAATGGTTTGATTTCCATTCTATATAAAGAGATCATACAACTCAACAATAAAAGAGCAAGCAATTCAATAAAAAAAAATGGGCAAAAGATTTAAATAGACATTTCTCCAAAGTAGAAATACAATTGGCCAAAAAGCACATGAAAAAATGTTCCATATCACTAGCTTTTAGGGAAACGCAAATCATAACAACAATGAGTTATCATCTAACACCATATAGAATGGACATTATTTTTTAAAAATCAGACAACAATAAGTGCTGGAAAGGATGTGGAGAATTAGGAACACTCCTTCACAGTTGGTGGGATTATAAAATGGTGCAAACTCTGTGGAAGACAGTTTGGCAGTTTGCCAGGAAGCTTAATATAGAACTGCATATGGTCCAGAAATTCCTCTATTAGGAATATGTCCAAAAGAACTAAAAACTATGACAGAAACAGACATCTGCTCATCAATGTTCATAGTGGTGTTATTCACAATTGCCAAAAGATGGAAACAACCCAAGTGTCCATCAACCAATGAATGGATAAACAAAATGTGGTATATACATATGATGGAATAGCATGCTGCAGTAAGAAGAAATGAAATTGGGATACATGATAACATGTATGAATCTTGAAGACATTATGCTAAACGAAGTAAGCCAGACACAACAGGGCAAATATCGCCTGATCTCATTAACATGAACTAAATATGAAGAATAAATGCATAGAGTTAAAACCTAAAGTATAGGTTATTAGGAGATAAGAGGAGGGTTGAGAAGAACTACTGATGCCTAATTTATGTAGAAGTTTTAATTAACATGACTGTAAAAATGTGGAAATGGATAGAGTTGATGGTAACACATTATAGTCAGTAGCAGCTGGTTTATAAGTGGGATTGTGATTGAAAAGCATAGTCTGGGGAAGTAAATGTCAGTTGAAAGAAAGCTAGAGAATAATCTAAGGACAGTGAACCCAAAGGTGGGTGAGAATTATGGTTGATGGTACAGATGCAAGAGTGTCCTTCTGTGAGCTTGAGCAGATGAACATCACTATTGCAGGGTGGTGGGAATGTGGAAAAGTATGGGAAAAATAAAATTGGTGTGACCTATGGACTTTGGTTAACAGCAATACTATAATATTCTTGCATTAACGTCAAAGATGTGCTATATTGATAATAGGGGATATGGAAAAAGTGTGCCAAATATATGCTATGGACCATGGTTGGTGGCAATAGTCTGGTGATATTATCTTATAATCTGTAACAAGTATTCCACCATGGTCTGGTGTGTTGGTAAAGGAGTGTTGTATGAGAATTCTACACATGTGCTGATTGTTTTGTAAGTTCACAACTGCTGTAATAAAAATATATAAAAAAAATAATAGGGTGGGTTGAGGGAAAATACACCAAATGTAAGATAGGGCCTATAGTTAGTAGTAATATTCTGATGATGCTCTTGCATAGTTTGTAACAAATGTTTCACAATAGTGGAAGGTGTTGGTGGTGGGGTGATGTATGGAACCCCTGTATGTTATGTATGTTTATTTTTTAAGTTCACAACCTCTACTACACTCTTATTGTTTATGCATGTTCATGTATGAATGATATACCTCAATAAAAGATATATTAAAAATACATACCAGTTGATTTTAAATTCATGGGATGCTTCCATTCACACCAGGAACTACATGTTTTCAAAAATGTACTTATATTTTGATGATTATGTCTATGTACTTATTTTTGTTTGATTGTGGAGTGGCAATTCTCAATTAATTCAGTAATTTAAAATATGTTTTCCACATCAGTGTTCTCTAAGCTATTACTTCCCTGGAAAACATAGACATGAATGAGTGAATGAACAAGAATGAGAGTCAAACTAGTGCTAAATGTAATTTCTTACGTCAGAACCTTTTCTTCCATGCTCAACACTCAAATTCGAATCTGCAGACCTGTCCAGACAGGCCTCTGAAAGTCACTGGGCTTCACAGTTCTGAAGCTTGTTTGGATATCTATAGCCCCACCTGAAGTCTTAACCTAGTTCTTACTAGATAAGTTCTTACTAGATGTAATGGTTTGACAGCTTTATGTAACTATGAATCCCAAAAATATAAATTGAATCATGCTTGTAGACTGATCTCTTAATCTGGGCATGATTGGGGCGTTAACTG
>PVKH010010028.1:0-18497 GCA_004027955.1 Chaetophractus vellerosus
CCTGCCCTGCCCGTGGCGGCTCTTGCCATGTCCGTGGCAGCTTCTTGCCCTGCCCACGGCGGCTCCGGCCCGCCCATGGCGGCTTGCCATTCTCAAGGCGGTCTGCCCGCTAGGAGAGGTCCCCGGGAACCGAACCCAGGGCCTCCCATGTGGTTTCCCAGCGAGCTCTTTATCCACTGAGCTATCTAGCCGGGCCCAGAAGTTTCCTTTTAAAACACAAATCAAGTCACTCCTCTACTCAAAACTCTACAATGCTTCCCATCCCACTCAGAATGAAATTCAAAGTTCTTATTTGATTTATGTAATTTGAGTGCCAGTTACCTCTGACTCATCTCCTGCCACTCTCTCTCCCCCTCATACCCCTCACTTCACTCTTTCTGCACCATCCTCCTTGCTGTTCCTCAAAGTAGCTGGGAACTCACTTGTCTCAGGACCTTTGCATGTGCTGCTCCCTCTGTCTGGAACACTCTTTCCTCTAAGATATACTTGGTTTTCTTACTTCCTTCTTGTCTCTGCATATGTATCACCATATAAAAGGGCCTTCCCTGATCACCCTATCTGAAATAGAACCTCATCAACTTCACCACTCTTTATCACTCTTATCTGTTTATTTTCTTCATAGCAATTGCCAACACCTGACACACTTATTTCTTTATTGTTTGCTGCCTCTAGGATATAGGTTCCAGAAGAGAAGGGACTTTGTCTTTTTCTACTGTGACCTCAGTGCCAGGACCACAGTGCACAGCACATAGTAGGTGCTCAATAACATTTTCTGAATGTGTCAAATCAAATCCTTTTGGAAGCAACTTACCTTCTTTCAATGCTGCTGCTAGTAATGCGGCTGCCTGGGGAGGCTCTCCTGGGTCGGGTTTAATGAGGAGGTGGGGCTCTAGATGGACATCCTCAAATCCACTTAGTTCTCCAAGTTCAGCATAGATATGCAGCTTCTCCTCCAAATATGTGCAAATTTGTTGGTCTTGGTTACTGAGCATTTCTGTCAAAGTATATTTACCATAGATGATTTCATTAAATGAATACAACAAAATCCAAGTCACAAGATAAAGATGTTGCTAAAATATAAATATGGTCTAACAGGAAAAGTGCAAGTAGTTGAGTGGGATAGACCCAGGTTCAAATCGCTTAGTGACTATGGATGTGTCATCTCCCCAAGCTCCCATGATCTCTTCTGTAAATAAGGCACTTGTAAATGTCCCTTCCCTTTCTAGTTCCCCTAATTCCAGAGACACTCAGGACCTATGAAGGATGGATGGAGACAGAAGAGGGAAAAGGTGGGAGGGAAAGCAGCCCAGCAGAAGGAGTGGTATGAGCAAAGACCTAAGGACACAGCAAATTTATTCTTTGTTTATTCAGGCTGCTTTCTATTAAGGCTAAACTCAGGAATGAACATTGAGGCGGCACTGTCTGTGACGAGTGAACACCCACAAGAGAAAATGATACAAAAACCAGCAGAAACTACCCCAGCTTTACCCAGTCTGGTTGAAACCAAAGATACTGGTTTATGCTTTTGTTTCTAAACATCCAATTTCTGTGACTGCCTTTGCATACATAGTTTTCTTCTGATTTCAACATGTCATAGAATTCTAAGAACCCTTGATCAATGCCTATGCCCCACCTTCCACATTTTTGATTCAATTGGCTGAGGATGGGGTCTAGGCACCGGTGTTTTTTAAGACCTTCCCAAGTGATTCTAGTGTCCACCGAGAGTTGAGAACTTGAGTTAATCTAATTTCCTTACTTCACAGATTTGGAAACTCAGGACCTTAGCAATTGGGTTCCTTGTCCAAAGTTACACAGCTATGACATGACAGCACTGGGACCTAAAATTAGTCATCAGACAGCAATTCCAAAGCTCAGCTGCAGCATAGTGCCCAAAATTATTTTTTCATGCATATGTATACATTTCTAAACATTAAGGCAGAAAAAGGGAGAGAGTCATCATATTTGAGCATTTCTGGTGTCTGTACTATTTTGGGGGATCTTAGGTAGACAGAATCGGGTTAATCATTTAGCCATAACTGTCCATTTATGACACCTGGACTTTCCCAACATACAAGGAGACCACCTTGGCCAGGCGGCCAGAGGTGCCTGCTCTGTACCTTGACACTGCTGAATTCTGGCCACTCTTGCTTCTGCTTTCCGCCTCTCTTCATCGGATTCACTTGTTCTTCCTCCTTCTTCTTCTGGACAACTTTAAAAGACATGGGTTAGGAGAGACAACTGAAACCAAATCCAAGTATCTTCAGGTTCATTAGCAAGACTTGAGAACTTGGCAATAGAATTATTCATAAAGGATAAAAGTTCAGCATCACAAGAATTTATCAAATACCCTAAGAAATTTGGGTTTCTGGACCTAATATAACATAGTCCTCAAATTCCACGGTATAAGATGGCTCCCAATATACCAACAAATACACACATACACAAACATACACTCAAAACACACACTCACATCCCCCACAATACTAACCCTGGCATTAGAAAGAACAAAAATAACTTTCACTCGCTACTACATATGAGCACTTCCATTCTTAATGGGGGTAGAGCAAAGCAGTTGGAGGGGGTAGGGTACCAGGCTGGGTGCGGTGAGGTGGAGGAACTTTTATAAAATGTCACCCAAGATCTAACTGATACAATTACCACGGAAGGTGACCAGCCCCACTCCCCATTTAGAACTGTCCTTGCACAATCACAGAGCAGCAAATGCACACAGAACACTGAGAACCACCAATCTAAAATCATTTATTGAATGACTCCTAGGTGCTCGGCACACAGAGAAACAAAGGGCATGGTTCCTGCCCTCAAGGAGCTTTCAATCTAATTTGATAAGTAAACATATACATCAAAAGAAAACAGGAACTACAAGGCAGTACATGACAAGCAACAAATAAATGTTTGAGAGAGCCGGTATTAAAGAATTTCAGGTAAGGAAGAGACCACCCTGACTGAAGAGGTGTTCACAAAGTAGGTGAGATGGGAGCTGCACCACAGCCGGCAGGTCTCACACAGGCAGAGGGGAGGTGGGGAAGCACACGCAGGGAGGTGTGGAGGACAAAGCTGCAGCTGAGGGCTATTGCAGGTGGGTGCCGGGGGCAGAGAGCAGATCATTCTGGCTGAGACCAAGTTTTCATGCAAGGGAGACATTGGTTAGAATATTTTCCCTAACTGATCAAGTCTATTCTATAGATTATGGACATAAGCCAATGTTACCTTTCTACTGCCTGTTGGATCCGTCTCATCCAGTTATTTCGTTCTTCCTTGGAATTGGTATGAATTTCATACATCTCAGGACCAGCAGATGAAGCACTGATCAGAAACATTCCTCTCTCTTCATTAGCTACTTCTCTAGCAATAAGCTTCTGAAGGGAGATAACTGATGGCTTCTGGTCCTACGTAAAATAGGAAGATGTACAGATGAAACTGCATGATATCTAAAGTAAAGGTCTCAAAAGACATTGCCTAGGGAAAGCAACAACAACAAAATCTTTATTTCACTTCCAAGCTTTTCCAAACAGATGTAGAAGTTGATAGGATCTACAAGGGGGAGGGTGTGGAGAAGACAGGATGGAAAAAGAGGACTCAGGGCTGAATGTTTATAATTAAGAATTTTGGTTTAAAAGAAAAACTTTAAAAAGACAGAACAATCAGAGAGGAAGAAAAAAATCAAAATGCAGTGGTGACGGAGGGATTTTTCTAGAAGGGCAGAGGGTACAAAATAGTATATTGAATATTATTACAAAGAAACTGAGGAGGGCGGAGGACCTGGAAGAGTTCATTGAATTTGGCAGATAAAAAGGAACTCAGTTTCAGTAAGACGAGGGGAACAGAACCCCCAAGCACAAAGAGGAGACTGTAAAAGTGAAAAAGAAGATGGGGAGGCAAGACCTCCGATTCCCCAGGCAGAACCACCTCTCCTGCCACTGCAGCTCAGATCACAACAACATTGTAACTTTCATCACTTCCGCAGTTACACCTGCAAATGCCTCTTCTCCCAACCAACAGTCAGCCCGTGATGGGCAGGCACGGGTCTAATTCATCCACGTATTTCTAGCCCATTGCCTTGAATACAGCAGGCACTCAATAAATGTCTGTGGAACTAAATTTAACGTATTTCCATCCAAGGGGAAGAGGGGGCAAGTCTCGCCTCTGGCACCCAGGCCATGAATACGTCACCCTTCTACCAACATTTACTGGGCTGCTCCAAGGTGCTTTTCTAAGGTGAGCAAGATGGTAATAACAACACTGACTTGGGTAGCTCGCTGCCACTGAAAGGACGGCCAAAGGAAGGCCTGCAGGGTTCACAGCTTGGGGGATAAATACGAAGACTCTTCTCTGGATTGTGGCTTCCACCACTATTTACAGTCTGTTGCTGTGTGCGGTTCTGTTTCTCCCCCAGGGACTGAGTGACGCCTTTATCCAGACCATGCCACCGTATCCCTCGCGGCTGACTCCTTAGCGCGGGTTTGTCTGCTTTCTCGCCATTACACAGCCTGACCACGTCTGAAGTCGTGAGCCAGGGTGTATGCAGAGCACTTCGCCAGCCCACTCCAGCTCAAGGGAAGCTCAAGGGAAAAAAGTAACAGTGAACAGACAACTGATCTGTCTTCTGATTAGGGAGATACCCTGAGCATTGCTCATCTCCCTTATTCTGCTATGGACCTACTATGCAAGAACTTATGTGCTTTCCTTGTTTCTCTGTATGCTTTAGTTTCTCCAGCTTACAAGGTAAGAGTGGGTTTGGATTGCTTGAGACATCAGCGGCAGTGAAATTATTTGAACCAGTTGGTTCATGTTACAGATGGAGAGAGGATGATGGGGTAAGATCTTTTATAAGTGAAGAACGTGAAGGGAAATTAGAATTAAGTCACCATCAAACCAGGAGGCATCAGGAAACATGCTCATTATTATTTATATTAATCATAATTATCATATTAATCATAGAAATACTAGATATGAACAAGAATTAAAATAAAATCCCCAGGAATGGAAGGAACACTTGTGCTTTAGAGATTGATGTCAAAAATTGGTGATGCAAAGGCCTAATGAACCTATAGAGATTTTTTTTGGGGGGGAGGTGCTACACCATTTAAGAATTGTTTTTAAAATTAGCTGCCAATTTAACATTTAAACCTTGGGTGAGTCTACTTTTTAAAATATCTAGATTTCTGGATTCCTGGGGGAAAACAGATGACTAGAAATACTGGACCCATATTCTCAGCTAAAACACTGGCTATAGCTGAGTAACCCCTTCCTCTGAGAAGGGCCTTTGCCGGTTCACTCCATTGTCTCCTTGATACAGGCCCTGCTCTAGTCCACTTCCTGCCCAATGTCCAAGACCTCTGACACGGGGCGAGAAGAAAGGAGCTGCTCTCTTTGGCCCTATTACTACCTATTATTACATTATATTCACTTTGTGATTTCAAGTGATTCCACTGCAATAGTGAGATCTTAAGACTGCATCATAATTTTGAACTTTGAAATAACACATCTACATGTTCATTTTATCTTTTTTCTTGTTTGTTCATGTTTAAATGACTTTCTTTGATATTCAAGAGATTCCTTCTAGACTCAGACTTGGGATTTAGTGAACACGTCTATTTTTTCCTATCCATTTTATAGGTTTGGGTCTTACCCCTATTTTCATCTGAGACCGCTTTAAAAACAAAATAACACATTTCTCTTGCTACTTTCAGCTCTTATTTTCTGGAAGTTTCCAAATTCATCATATCTCCTGTCACATCACAAGCAAGATAAGCATTTACTAAATAAGGAACAGAGAATCTCACCTATGGATATTAGTGTGAGGCTAACTTTCTAAAATACTAGGGCGAGAACTAGGAAATCTAGATATCTGTACACAGCTTGTTAATGTAACAATTTCCCAAGATGTTAACTATAAGATATTTATTACACATGGACTGTTGTCAGAAAGATGCAACTAAAATGTGTAAGATCAAAGGGTAGGGTGCACTTGACTCTTTAAGGATGAGACATTTTCTCTTTTGCTTTCTGATATTGCCAAGGGCACAGCTGGCATTTATGAATGCAGCTACATGTCTGACTAACATCTTCAGGAAATAGCAGCAACGATATTTTGCTGCCATCCATACCCAAACACATTCTACCGTGAAAAGATAAGTTGTGGTTATCTTCATATCTTCATTCTGGCACTTTGTGGAATGTATTCACAATGCCCCCACTTAATGGTAAATGTGGACTATGGGTGGCATAGAAAACTCCTCAAGAAATCATATATCAGGGACAGATCCATATTTCAAGTCATGACCTAAGTTGAGCATCAACAGCTTGATCTGAATTCATATGCTAGGCTGTCCTAGAAAACAAGCTTGTTGTCTTTCCCTGTGTCTAATTCTTGATCAATCAGCAGGTCATTTGGCCTGTACTACCACTGGAGAAGCAGGATTTTCTTCTCTTTCAGGTCTCTCTCTTTGTAAGGGTGTGATGTGAATTTGTTTTCTCTTCCATTGTGGCCCTACCCATCACAGAGGTCAAACAAAATGTCCCCGTCCTGCCCACTTAGGTTTTCCATGCTCTTTCAGAGTTTCCCCAGTTACAGCAGAGAGAAGCTACTGAACAAATCAGTAGGCGTTCATGGAATTTGCAATGTATACAGTTGAAACAGATTATGGACATTGGGACATGTTTAAGGCCTTTTATTATACTTTGGTGCAGCTCTGTGAAAAAATAGTTGCCTTTCTACCAACTCAGCATCGGTGCACTGATGAGAGGGAATGTGCCAAACAGGATGAAGGAACCTGTTGGGCCAACCCTACACGTTCCAGCTTCTTCCTCCCCAGAATCCCATTATTGGCTCACAGGCTTTTTTGTTTTTTCTAAGCACCTCATCAGAACCTTCATTAAACTATGAATTTTCCAAAGCCAGTTGGAATTGATGACATCTACTAATGGTACCCAAATATCCTATCATTCAATGGCTGATAAACACTAGTGTTTTAGAGAGCCACCACTATATGGCCCATGTTGGTATTTGTATCTTGAATTCTTTCCTCTAACAGGGCCTGATGCTCCACGATGCTGATAAGGAATTAATTGAGGACATCTTCCTTCTTTGAGTCATTTTGGACCACTCAGATGCTGTGTAGGAAATGTAATAAATCACTGGTTATATTGAAATCTAAATCTAACTGTCTGCTGGCAATAAGATTAGTCTAACACCCTACAAAGGTGTTACATGAAACAACCTTAGCAAGTAGTAACCATTACTAATAAGAAATAAGTAGAACTAAGAAAGAATCTTCTTTAAACTGCAGATACCAGCTTGGTGTTCTCTTATTTGGCAGATGGAAGATCATGACAGTTATGAATGGGGTTGGCAACTAATGAGGCGAGGGCACTGTCCAAGGGGAATGGAGAGTGCTTACATTTTAGTTGCTGGACCTGAAAGAAATCTAGGGGTAAGGACAGGGCCCGGAGGAAAGACAAAGATAACCGAGATGGCACATGGTGAAAGGGATCAAGGGCACTGGGACACGTTTAAGGCCTCTTCTTATGCTTTGGTGCCTCTGGACAGTGCCTATTTACCAACCAGTACAGAAGCACTTCAATATATTTTCACAACTGGTTAAACTGCTGAACCAGCTGCTTACCAGCTCTGGTTGTGATAAATCATGCTACTTTAACCCACTTAAATGCTCATTACTGAACATTATAGTCACTAATAATAATTGGAATAAGAAGGGGCATGTCTTGCTAGTGACCATTTTATTTCATTAGGACTTTCAGACATTTTTTCAAAGAAATGTGGCATTAAAACAATTAAAATCTGTGTCACATGGCCATATACTTACAACTGCTGCAAAGATATATTTCTGGTCTTTCTCTTGTAAAAAGAGCAGCACGTCAGTTAGAAGTAGTGCTAGGATATCTTCAAAGAAAAAAAAAACAATACTAGTATTAATGAAACAACCACAGTTCAAATTCAATTCCTTTATTAAATATTCTGATTTCATATTTGAAATTTACATAAATTTAATAAAACTTAAAAGGCTAAGATTTAGTCTAATTATGAAACTTTTACAAAAATGTCTATATTATGATAGGCAAATCGATGTTCTCTAGACACTTTAGCAGACATGATGTATTTAAATGTGCATGTTTGTGTGTACAATTACAGCTATAGCTAAATCTTCAGCAAAATGTAATCTTGCTGTTTTCAAAATAGGAGGAAAACAGTCAATAAAAAAGAAGGTTCTAATAGAATGGGGCAAGCATTACTCTTTTTTTAAGTACCTAATTTAAAAAGTTAGAGGGAAGCTTCTGCCTTGACTGATATATGTAAACCTGTTATTTTATTTCTTCTAGATCTGAGAGAGGTTTGAGATTTTGTACTTCCCTCACAAATTGTAGATTCAACTAAATGAATAAAGAGCAACTAACATGGAGCAATTGGATATAGCGATTGTGGTTATTTAATATTTTTTCAATATTAACATTGCAAGTTGCTGATCAATAAATGCCAATTTCAGTCATTAGTTAAAACCACCATCAAAATTTTATAATTCTCTAATGGGTAATAACATTTGCGTATCTAGAATTTAACCACCCCTTCCGCTACAAGGGAGTTACTAAATGAATGAAACCAAGGAGTCTAGGCTAGTGGTTCTTAACCCTGACCTCACAGTAGACTCACCTGGAGAGGTTTTAAACTACCCATGCTTGGACTTCATCCCCAGACCGATTAAATCAGAATCTCCAGTATGACATTTGAGCAGTGGTAATTTTTTAAGCTCCAAAGGTGATTCTTGTGCGTGGCCAGGGTTAAGAAACCCTGGATCAGGCAGTGTGTAAACTACATAATCAGTCCTTACGAATCCAAGTAAACAGTTTAGACTCTAATCAGCTTAACAAAGTGAATATTGGCAAACATTCGCACTAAGGAAGAGTTGACACCAACGTTAACATGTGTATTGTGCATTCTATTACTCATTAACAAAGACGACATTCCGAGTTCCTTCTGCTTCTCCCCGTGATAGACTGAGAGCCCCGGCTGGCTTGGCACATAGCAGCCAATAGGTGCATATGTGTCCTGCTTCATTTTCAACACAGGACATTTGCTAGAATAATATTTCTATGCCAACAATTAGAAGAATTTTCAGTTCCTCTAATTTCAAACATCACAAACTTGTGAATTCATAAGATTTATATGAAGGTATTTTCTTGAGGCAACAAACTCCTACCAAAGATTTGTAGTGTTGGCCATGTTTGCCCGTTCAAGTTCACAACTTGTTCCTACAGGAATATGTCAACTGATCCAGAGTTTGTACGTGTGCCTTCACTTCTGGACTATTTTTTCTTTTGAAAATACAGTCCTCTGTTAAATGAATTAATATGTGTGGAAGAAGGAGAGCTTGGTTTAAAGCCACAATACCTTTGAAACGACCTGTAGCGGTTTTCCAATAAACAAGGCCATCATATAACAGAGTCCTTTCTTTACTTATCAGCGCCTGCTTCCTAAACACATGGCCGTTTTTGAGCTTTGTGTATGTTTTGTTTTCAATCTTATTTAGGATCTCAAGCCATTTTTGGTTTTTCTCATATTCACTGACTTTTAAATCCACTGCTGCAATCATGTCTTTAATTAAGCAAAGAGCTTTGCATAAGTCTTTATGTTCTTCAGTTCTTTCTGCATGAAGAAAAAAAGAGGAGAAACACTAAGCCATAAAGCAGAGTGCTAAAAAAAAAAAAAGGAAACTTTTTCTTTACTTTTTACATGCAGTTAAATGTATCATTCAAATAATAAAAATCCCATGAGAAAAATTTGGGGTTAAATTCAAATACTATAGAATCATTCTGCATACCCCTTTCCAAATCTGAGTATAAAATATTTATCTTATCAAATGTGCTTCAGCTGAAACACTGTGACAATAAACTGTCTAATGAGTTCCACAGATTGGCCAGACTTTCCCCCTAGAGCAGGGAGTGTGACTTAGGCTTTCCTTCCACCTTCCCAGACACAGGTCATCAAGGGATCCCCAAAACAAGTTTCTTAGAACTTAACCCAGCTGTGGGCCCAAGCCAAGTCCTCTCAGAGATGGACCCACAAGGTGACATGCTTGGGCCTGAACCCTTTTGCCTCCCTGGATCCCTTCCTTCATCAAAATAATATTCAAAATTATATTTTATAACTATACTGATATAAAGATGAAGATTAATATTATATATTAAAACACCTTCTTCAACCATCAAAGTTCATTTTTTACCTTCTGATTTAAAAATAAATTAAAACATTTCCATGGGCCAGAGGTACAGTGCCTAATGGACAAGCAGGTCATGTTCATGCCGACAGCACAGTCATCGGTTCCAGTTGTTCTGCTCTAACACACTGGCCACTTATCTCTTAACTCTAGATTATCTTAAGAAAATTCTGGAGGGGTTTCTGGAATAGCTTCCTAAAACAGCAGATGAAAGTGAATTTAGCTAGTTCCTATATTTGATGATAAAGAACTTCCAGTTGATGTTTACTGAGGCAAATAGGATTGAAAGGGAAGATTTTAGGAGTTCAGAAGGTGCTAGAAAGAAAAGAAGAAAGAAAAATGGGGCAAAGAAAATAAAAAGTTCTCTAGAGCCTAGAGCAGCAGAAGTAAATACTTAGAAATGGCAGTCAAGAGGGATGAGGATAAGTGCTCCAAAGGTTCTAAACATTTCCAGCTTCTAAATGTCTTGAGCACACATACGTGGGTTTCTTTTATCAGAAAACCTCAAGAGCTGGTCCTGACATCCATCTTTAACAAGGCAGATACTTTCTTTTTCACTGCCTGTGAAACAGACCTCACTGCTTTACTATAGCTTATCTGTACTCAATCCTCTGTCCAAAAAGATTCTTTTTTCTAAAGAGCATTTTTCATAAACAGGAAAGATGAATAGAGAATATCAAAGTTGAGTGACAAGGTTACTTGGGGTAAGGCCACTAAGAAGCTCAAAGTCTTTTGACCTTCAAAGACAATTTATGAATTTATAATACCTTGCTACTCAAAGTGTAGTAGCATTGGCCTCACCTGGGAGCCTGCTAGAATTGCTTACCTTGGGCTCTGCCCTAGATCTACGGAGTCAGAATCTGCCTGTAAACAAGAAAACAAGACCCCCAGATGAAGGGCATGCCTAATAAAGCC
Organism: Chaetophractus vellerosus; assembly: GCA_004027955.1. NCBI lineage: Eukaryota > Metazoa > Chordata > Mammalia > Cingulata > Chlamyphoridae > Chaetophractus > Chaetophractus vellerosus. The sequence continues at coordinate 11,169 of PVKH010010028.1, forward strand.
TGAGAAGCACTGCCATGATAAAAGTCATAGTGAACCAACGTTCCCAGAAGCCCAGGGAGAAAGAGGACTGACCACTGGCCAGTTCTGACTAAAGGAGGTGACGTCCATTCAGCCACCATAACGACCGTGCCTGGAGAGCCATGAGTCATACTGACCATTTCTGACACACAGTAGGAAAGAAAAAATAGTTACTGTTATTATTTTACCAAGAATTTGGCATGGGTTGATTCTTGGAGTAGCACTAGCTGACCTGAAGCAATGACAGTTTCCAGTACTTGAGGTGTCATGTTTAACTTAAAAAAGATATTAAAAATATAATACAAATTTAAAAGCCTTGATGTTATTTTTATTCTTTTGCTGAGAACAAAATTTATAAGGCTTTTCTCTGTATATATTCTCTTTAATGTTAAATTATAAGTTGGAGTAAAACTGGGGCATAGGGAATAGATGTTACCACCCTTTCTGAACTCCACTTACCTAGATCCAAAAAAATATTTGTTTAAATGGAAAGTTTTAGAATGGGCATCTAAGCTCTTATCAGTTTAATCATCTCTTCTAAGTCAGCTGATCATAAAAATAGTACTGATTGAGCATCTTGTTTATATTGGCATTGCACTCAGTACTTTCTGAGACAATCTCATTAAATAAATCCCCACAATGGCATAGTATAAGCATTATTCTCATTATGTAGTTGAGAAAACTGAGGCTCATTTAATTAGCTTGCCCAACTAATGAGTGGCAAAACCAAGTATACACAAGTTTACACAATTCCAAACCCAGGTCCTTGCTAACAAAACATACTACCACCTTAAGCATAATTCTTGCTCAAGATCAATAAACTATGTTGAGGTATAGGCCTTTTTATTTATTCATTCATTGTATTGATGCATATTTACTTGATAGCTTATTATGTATCAGCCATTGCACTAGGCATTGAAGATGCAGCTGTGAACCCGAAAGTCACAGGCCTTTTAGATCTCTCAAGGAGCTTACAATTCAGTCACATGCATTAATAGTTTCTTAAAGGATGCCCAAATGTTACATCCTGGAACGTGATGAATTGGCAGAGTCAAAAAAACAGCTCCTTCATTCAATCATTCTCAATCTAGTAACTCAGTGCTTGGGAGAGCTGACATTTGATGACAGGAGCATACGTTTCATCAGACTGCTGTGAGCATAAAAGGAAGATGAGGAAGGTGAGGTACTAAGAAGGTCTGGATATGGGGAAAATATAGAGGGGAAAGGCAGGGTTAAATCATGAAGACAGCTTGGTTTGGTCTACTTGGAAGAATCCAGACTATTGGCCAGGGCACACTATTACAGGATAATTTCTCAAAATGAATCCAAATCCAAAAGATTTAACAGTTTCCCCATACGGAAAAATTTGTGAATCAGAGACCACAAGAATTTATAACTTTTTAGGACACTTCAGCTATGTTTAAAACTAATGAAAGAGGCAAATGCTTGTCCCAGATGTCATCACTCACCCCTTGTGTATTGCAATATCCTTTCCACCAACACAGGGTATTTGGTGATGCGCTGAGTGACCAGCAGGATGCATTCTGGGATTCCTCGGCGTCGAGCCAAGAGATTACTATTTCGGAGCTTAAAAAAATGCATACACATTTTTACATAAACACAAATGCTATCTGTATTTACATTTTAGGTATGAACTTTAAAGGAATCTGCAATGGTATAATTCTATCAGAATTATACCATTAAAACTTGATGCATTGTCATTAATTTAAATTGTATACATTGTCATTAATTTCAAAACGCTAACTCTCTAAGATAAAGAGGTTTTAAGTTACTCTGATGCATTTGTAATTCATTCCAAAAGTGAGCAAGTTCTAATATTTCTAACTGCTAAGATTCATGAATAACAAATTTTTTGAAAAATAATTAGCAATCAAAGTTAGATTTTGAATGCGTTTACCATTAATTATTTGTTTATCCTACATATCTTCCTATGCACTTGTTACTATTTGTCATAATGCTTACATTTCTTTGTAATCAGGGCAGCTTTTTTTTTAAAAAATCTCAAAGTATTCCTTATGTTTTCAAATCCTCAACCTGCATGTATATGAAAAAAGGAGGGAAGAGAAGCTGGTAGCATTCTTAAATGCTGGATAAAAATCTAGAATGTGGGAAATTTTACAGGACAAATTTCTTCAATAAATAAATCAGAAGGGAAAAGGGGGGAAGAGGGAACATTTAGATAAAAAGAGATTTAAAAGTTGCAACTACTGGATACTACATGTGAACCTTGGTCAGATTCTGAGGTAAACAATCGTTTTATGAGATAATTAGGGAAATTTGAATACTGGCCAGCTATTTGAAGATATTAAGGAATTATTGTTAATTTATTTAGGTGTGATAATGGTAATGTAATTGCAATGTTTTAAAGAGATCATATCGTTGAGATACACACTGAAATAATTACAGATGAAGTTATATGATGTCTATGATTTGATGAAAACTAAGCCAGTGGGGGAGGGATGGGGGCAGATAGTAGGAGTATAAACAAAACAAGAGTGGTCATTAGTTGTGGAGGTTATTGCACTGAAGCTGGGAGATGGGTACGTGGGAGCCCATTAGACTATCCTCTCTATTCTCGTCCATGTTGGAAATTTCCCTTGGCACCAATTGCTTGGTTGCTGCTGCTGTTGTTGTTTTAAGTACACCTGCTAGGACATCCTGGCCTGTCATGGGTTTATGTTTATTTGGTGTGACTCACCCCCCAAAGGCAGATAAAGAACCTAGGGACAGAAGTCATTAGGAGATACCTAAAGAAGAATCTTCTGGCACCTAGAATCATCAAATTAGGGAGCTTTATGATACTGGAAATGTTCAGAATCCAAATGCCCACTTTTCAGAATGAGAATGACAAAGAAGCCTTTCACCTGAGGGGAATGAACTGGATGAAGGCCAAAGGTCCTTTGACCTCTGAGACTCCGTTACTCTATAATTCTCCAATTAATGTCCAGTTACGAGGGAAAACAGAAAAACAGTAAAAGCTGTCTTCTCCCCGTGTATGTCAAATACAGCAGACACCCTACATGTTCCCTGATTACTTGGAGAATGGAGCCTGTCTTTATTTTTATGTTGGTTCTGATTTATAACTTGTTGGGGCATAAAATAACTTCCCAGGATATTATAAATATGCTCAAAAGCTTGGCAGACATGGCTTCACAAATATAAGATGCAAATGGAAATGATTTGGGAGAAATATTTTACCAACACAGCAAAAGGTACTTTCCATCTTTGCCATAAACCTACCACTTTCTTCTCCTTCCCCTGAAAAGTAGCACTTGGACGTGAAAATTGTTTAAATTATGTAAGAAACAAGCATGAACTATCTCCACATGCTGGTTAACCATTCTATAATAGTTTTAAAATGATTACCTTAATAAAATTCTGGAACTTTTTATTCTGCTGGAGTTCTTTAAAGAGGTTAACAGCTTCTTTGTGATGACTACAAAATTCTCCATATATTTTCTTCATTTTATTTGCATTTTCTTCTGAAAACTGGGAAAAACAGTTCAATAATGTTTTATAAATTTAGTCCATTCTTAGTGCTGAAAGGAGCATGCAATTTTCATATAGTTCTATAAATTTTCTGCAAATACAAGAATAATCATCATGGACTTCCTGAACACAATCCCTTCTTTTCCACAGATACTTTTAAAATTAAAAGAAGAGGAAGTAATCTAGTGGTAAGGGGAAGAAATCAACCTAATGTGCTTATTTTATATTCCATCTAATTCAATTATTGCATAGTCAAATGAAAGATATTTGCTATCTTCTATTCTTTTTCAGTTTTTCTGCAAATTTATAATTTCAATTTGTATTTTTAATACTTATACAGATTGAAAGAAGAGCATGTGGTAACATTTGGGGGTCCCCAGGAGGGCCTGGCCTCCTAAAGGAACCACCAGTTGGCATTCACATTGTCTAATTGACCATGTCCATATCCATTTTTGTCAGCACATCAAGAGGGGATATAGCCAAACAATTTTGTAAAGGCACAAAACTTACAAAGCTTACTACAAATGGCAAAAAGCTAATTGTATTTTGTCCTCAATTTAGTTCTCTCAAAGGGGCTATTTCCAAAACAAACCAGTACAAAATTCCATCTATACTTTGAAACCTGAAACATCTAACAATTGAATTCTTGCCATTAATATTCCATCTATCAATGTCCTAGATCCCAGATAACATTACCAGTCATCTTGAGAGTATTCCTCCTTTGTGTGGAAAGCATTATCATGAACCAAACTTACCCCTCTTAGAACCTCTTTTTCCTTAGACCCTGATACACTGGCCCATCAGAACACAGTCCCAACAAATAAAGATCTGTCTGAATCCAAAGGTAAAAACTGCTTAGCTATTTCCAGTCAACCAAGATGGCAGCAGAAGATGCTACAGGGAGCCATTCCCCCACAGAATCTTTAAACAACTAACCAAAACTAGCAAAACCAAATTCCTGAGAATTCCAGAAAACAGCTGAAGGGTTGTAATAACTGGGTGAGTGCCGAATCAAGAAATCATAGCTTTAAAAAATGGTAGAAGTTCACAGAGTTCTTGCTGGTCCCATCCCAACCACCTCCCTTGTACAGTATGGAACCAGTCTGTGCCGGTCCCTGGTCCTGTTCCAGAAGGGGCAGAGTAAGCCCAATGTGCATACTGTGATGCCTGTATGTTGGTGCCAAGCAGTTGGGTGGTAGCCTGAGAGTCTGAACCAGGAAACTTGTCTCTGGCTTGCACGCCCTGAACTTGCCCAGCAGGCAAAAGCAGCTTGGGGGCAGCTAGCACAGTGTAAGAAACAATTAGGTCAAAGAATCCAGGGGTAAAGGATTACAAGCTTCAAGTTATACAATAAAGCTCCCAGGAGGGGGTGATGTTCTTTATCACAAAGGGGATGTTCGGATTCCTGTAAGTGGGGGAATTCCTAATGCCAAGAGCAAGCACAAACTGATGACAAGATATAGTCTGAGAAAAGGAGCGGACACTACATCAAATTCACCTCACACTGATCATCTTGATAGAAGAGTTAAATCCTGAAGGAGAGCACTGGCCAATGCAGAGCCAATTTTCAAAACTGTCAAATGTGTTTCCTTCCATTGGTTGGTTGCTTTTTGTTAACTCTTGGCACTCTCATATCACTAGATGGATATACAATTAAGGAACAGACAGCTCAAGGACTAAATCTCAGAATTAACACTCTAAAATATTAAAATGTATAGTATGCAACAAAAGATTATAACACAAAGAAACAAGAAATGATGGCCCATTGAAAGGAACAAAATAAAAATCCAGAAACCATCAATAAAGAAAACAAAACTTGAACATACCAGACAAAGACTTTAAAAAAATGATCCTCAAAACATGATGAAGGAGATACAAGAAAACACAAACTAAGGAATACCAGGAAAACAATGAAAAATATAAAATTCTGAATAAATAGACAGAAATTTTAAAAAGGAACCAAACCCAAATAATGGGATTGAGGAACACAATAAATAAAATGAAAAATTCCTTAGAGAGTTTCAAAGGCAGATTGGAACTGGCAGAAGAATCAGTGAACTGACAAGATAATTGAAATGATTCAGCTGATAAGTAGAAAAAAAAGAATGGAAAAAGTGAACAGAGCCTAAGAGACCAGTGGGACACCATCAGATGTACATTACGGGCATCCCAGAGAAGAAGAAAGAAAGGGGCAGAAGGACTATTCAAAGAATTAAGGGTAGAAAACTTCCCAAAATTAATGAAAAACCTTGATATGCACATTCAAGAAGCCCCCCAAAAAAACCCAAAAGGATGAACTTGAAGATAACTACACCCAGACACATAGTAGGCAAATTGTCCAATGCCAAGGACAAGGAGAGACTTCTGAAAGCTGCAAGAGAAAAACAACATGTTATGTACAAGGGAGTTCCAGTAAGATTAAATGTCAATTTCTCATCAGAAACCATAAAGGCAAGAAAGTATTAAGACCAAATATTTAAAATGCTGGAAGAAAACAATTGCCAACTAAGAATTTCATATCTAGTGAAAATATCTTTCAAAATGTGGTAGAGACTAAGACATTCTCAGATAAACAAAAGCAAAAACATCACCACTAGACCTGTCCTACAAGTAATGCTAAAGGGAGTTCTTTAGACCGAAAGGAAAGGACACCAGACAGTGGGTTGAAGAGGCATGAGGAAAGACCTCTGATAAAGGTAATCATATGGGAAATTATAAATGTCAATACTATGATATTTTACTTCTTGGCATGTAACTCAATTTTTATCTTCTACAGGTTCCAAAATGCAAATGCATAAAAAGAAATCATAAACCTATGGTTTGGGGCATACAAGTATAAAGATAAAATTTGTAACAAGTATAACACAAAGGTGGGGCAATGGAGGGGTATAGGAACAGTGTATATGCTATTGAAGTAAAGGTAGTATCAATTCAAACATGATTGTTATAGATTTAGGATGCTATATTTAAGCTCCACGGTAGCCACAAAGAAAATACATGAAAAAAATAAACAGAAGGAAAAGAGAAAGCTTTCAAAGTGGTCCAATGCAAAAATTCAAACAAATATGAAAGTAGGCATTGAAAGAAGAATTGAGGGACAAAAAGGTGTAAAACTTACAAAAACCAATATACAAATGGCAAGTCTTATAGCTTCTACAGAAATTAATTCAAAATGGACCACAGACTTCTGGTTGACCTAAATGGTGGCACGGGATGTTCCAGGGTTCCTTTCTCTCACAGAATCTCTGAGCAATGAGCAGAAACTGGTACAGCCATCTTCCTCAGAGCTCAAAACAAAAAAACAAAAAAACAAAACAAAACAAAACAAAACAAAAACACAGTAAAAGGGACACTGAAGCTGAACCTAAAAATGCACTTTAAAAACTATATGAAAAGCTTGAAGCATCCTAGCTGGCACTTTGCCCACTCTCTCCCTGGCATGGTGTAGAGATGGGTCTCAGGTCATATTCTGGAGAAAGCAGAGTAAACTATGTACATCCTGGGGTGCATGTTTGTCTGGCTTGTCATCTTAGAACATGCTCTGAATGCAGAAGCAACTTGCAGACAGATAAATCAATGCAAGAAACAATCAAATCAAAGAGCCCAGAGCAAATGATTACCAACCTTAAGACATACAAAAGACTTTGGACATTTTTTAAAAAATGACATTTATATGCGCAAAGAATTAAAGGAATGCATGGAAAAAGAACTAAAGGGTATCCAGAAAACAATGTATGAGCAAAATGAGAATATAAATAAAGAGACATAAATTACAAAAAGGAATCAAACAGAACTGAAGAC
>PVKH010010029.1:0-18498 GCA_004027955.1 Chaetophractus vellerosus
GCGGGTGGCTGGCTGCGCTTGATTCACGGACGACCTGCCCTGCCCATGGCGGCTTTTGCCTGTCCATGGCAGCTTTTTTGCCCTGCCCACGGCGGCTCTGGCCTGCCCACGGCGGCTTGCCATTCTCAAGGTGGTCTGCCCGCTAGGAGAGGTCCCCGGGAACCGAACCCGGGGCCTCCCATGTGGTATGCCGATGCCTTATCCACTGGGCTATCCAGTCAGCCCCAATCTAGCAATCTTGTGGACAGATCTGTCAAGGTGATATAATCTTAAGAATACAAAGAAACAAGAATTAAAAATGAAAGTAAAAAGTTACAGATACCAGTGGAATAACATAGAACTCATTAAAATATATGTTTTGAGAGTCACAGAAAAATGAAGCTAGAGAAAGGGACAGAAAATATATTTGAAGAAAAATAACACCAAAATTTAACATATTTTATAAAAATAACACGAAGGTACCCATAACAAGGGATTACACATAGTTCCATCATTTTTCACTCTCGGATGCCAAAGACAAACACAAAAAAATTCAAAGCAACAAGAAAATTATGACTAAATTCTCATCAGAGACAATGGAGGACAGAAAGCTGTAGAATAACGTATTAAAATTAACTATCACTCAGAAATAAAGGCTAAATAAAACATTCTTAGATCAACAATTTTTGAGACTCTTTGTTGCTAGAAACCCTAACTCAGGAGAAATATTAGACAAAATCCTTGATGTTGAAAGGGGATAAGTCCAGAAAAGAACTCAAATTAAAAAGAAAGAAATAGAGTCCTGGTAAATGTAGTAATATAAGTAATCATAAAATACAGTAACAATATGTATTTCCCCTTGTAAATGATTTAAAGACAAAGGTCAAAAATAGTAATTTAAAAAACAGTAATTGAAACCTCTCTTTTTGTACACATCATGACCAACCTTACAGAAATAAAGATTACAATAAAAGAATGGCATGAACAACTTTAAAACAAGTGATTGGGGATGAGTGTCGCTCATTGCTTGAGCACCTACTTCCTATGTATAGGGGAATGTATACACAACTGATTAGAAAGCTTAGACTAATAAACAACTTGCTGAACACACCAAAATTATTCAAGGAGAGGCAGAAAATTGAATATGTTTATAGACCTATAACAAGTGAGGTAACTGGCTTTGTAATTTTAGAAGGGGTTTAGTCATTTTGCATCTCCTGAATTTCGAGTGGTTTAAAACTTAATTTCAACAGAACATCACTTAAAACTCTCTGTATCAGAGAAAGAAATAATTTCATCCCTCTCCAAAAAGGTGAGCACTATAATTTTTCAAATAAGATCTTACTTACATTTTAGGTGGGTCTTCTGTGTTTAGTGTATCTTAAGTACCAAAAATCAGAAAACCCAAATATTTACAGAATATTATGAAAAGACACTAATTAATTACTGTTTCAACTATATTTCAGTCAGCAATTATACCTTCCTGTTTTCCTGTTAGAAATTTAGTCTGATAAAAAGCTTTAGAACATTCTGAAATGTACTATTTTGAAATATATTATTAGATGTTATATAATAAAATATATTAGAATTTCAGGGCAGTTTTTAAACTTTTTCTAAGATAAAAGGCATTATGGAGGGTTTTCTTTGCACCCTATCAACAATTATAGAAAACACCATTTTTAAAGGAATGTTTTTTTGAAAAGTAATCTGAAACTTTTGGGAAATGTATTTAAAAATATATATTCTTCCATTCTTTCACATTGTATTTTACTGTTTCAGGATCTTAGGTATTTTACAATGGAGACAATTAGTTTCAACACATTTCAAATATTCAAGCACTTATGGAGATGAACTGTGTGCTGATGGATTCACAGAATCACAGAAAGGATTGAGTAAGTTAGACTTCAGGAGCTAATTATTGAGAATGAAAGAGGGGGAGGGAAAGTGAGAGAGAGAGAGAGCAAGAGAGAAAGAATAAACTTTTTGAAACAAATTGTTCCTAAATTAACAGCACATAATAAATAACATAAAATATGTTTTTGGAAGATAGGAGAGCTCAGGAAAGCCTTGGATCGTCTGGAAGATCCTGAATTAAAAACTGGGATTAATGTGCCACTCATAGAGCACTTTTGTAAAAGAGGGAAAATATTCAAAGCAAAATGAATATATGAACAGATTTGGAAGGATAGACTGGATTTGATTCCAGATACTGCTTTTACCACAAACTTTTCTATTTCCTCTTTCTTTTACTCTAAATCATGATGAAAAACATGGCTGATATCAGGAATTAGCATCTGCATGCAATGCCAATATTAAAATGTTAATTAATATCTTTACTCCATTAATCAATTTTTAATGATTTCTTTCTATTAAAATAAAATCACAATAAGAAATACTAGAACACAAAAATTCACAGAAATCACCCAGTATGATCATCTTTTCTAGTTTATTCATTGAACATGTTTATATGGTATCTCTTACATATATTTCAGGAAAAAAATAAAAATAAGAGTAAATACTATTAATTTCAAAGAAATTTCATGAAAAAGGAAAATTGAGCTAAATAACAATGCATATAACATAGTTCAATACAAATAAGAAAAAATATAGCTATCTCTCAGCACACTTAATTCCAGATAGAGATGTATTTTTAGGCATGATTTTGAGTGAAAGAATGCTATTTGTAGCCACAGTTTAAAATCAAATTCAGAAGTTTTTATAGAAAATATATGTTATATATATTATAGTCGTTTTAAAATTCATGGGGACGGTGTGATTTTTGAAAGCATGGTGTACTTTTTTAATATTAAAGAAAACTTCAACTCAAGTACATAAAATGACTTTTATATCTTGAATTTATTGTTTTCTCAGATGTTCCATAGAACTAAAGAGCAGAAAGCAATTTTTCTTCAGTGGTGGAATTTGTTCTCTGGGATTTTATGACCTTCCAAACCTCCAGGGCGTCCTCTTTGGAATATTCTTTCTCATCTACACATTTATCATGATAGGAAATGGTCTTATCATAATATTTACAAGGGTAGAGTATGCTCTTCAGACCGCTATGTATTTTTTCCTGGCAATTTTTTCCTCATCGGAAATCTGTTATGTGTCAGTCACAGTTCCCAGGAACCTGGAGAAACTTTGGACTCAGGATAGAAGAATTGCTTTGCTGGGTTGTGCCACACAAATGTTCTTCTTCCTCATTCTGGCAGAATGGAAGTTTCCCCCAGAATTTTACCTCCTGAATATTTCCTCCTGGCTGTGATGGTCTATGACTGCTACATGGCCATCTGTAACCCTCTGCACTTTCCTCTAGTCATGAACCAAAAAATGTGTATCCAGCTTGCTTTTGGCTCCTGGATCAGTGGAATTCTGGTCTAGATAGGGCAAACATTTCAGGTGTCCTCACTGCCTTTCTGTCACTCTAACCAAATCAGACATTTTTTTCTGTGACATCCCCCAATTGATTATGTTGGCTTGTGATGACATTTCACTTAATGAGTTATGTGTCTGCGCAGTTGACATATTATTTGCCATGATTCCTTGCCTACTAATACTTTGCTCTTATATCAAATTCATCTCCACCATCTTAAAGTTGCCATCAACCACAAGTCAGTTCAAAGCTTTCTCCACCTGTTCTTCCCACCTTACAGTTGTTGTTTTATTCTTTGATCCTCATACTATCACATATTTGAGACCCAAATCAAATCACTCTTCAGGAACTGACAAAATGCTCTCTCTTTTCTACATCTTTCTAACTCCATTGTTTAATCACATCATATACAGCTTTAGGAACAAGAATGTGATTGCAGCACTGAAAAAATTTATACACAAGAAAATTAAGAGGTGATCTTAATCATCAATTTTTAATAATTTTCCCTCATAGTTATCACAGAAATACATTTCCATTTTCTGATAGTATACTAATTCAAAATTATCATATATTTTATGTTCCTCATCTGAAAAAATTGTGACTGCATCTTTAACAAGCAAATCAATTGGTTTAAAAAACTCTACTCCATAGCATAATTCTTTTTTTTCCACATTAAATGACAATTCATCCATTTCTCAAAACTTTTTACTCTTAGAATTTTAATTAGCAATTTGTTATTGAAATGTTGGTTATTTTTATATTGGCCAAATATTTACAATAGTTTGCTTGTTTCAACATTTGTACATAAAAAACTGCATTTTTTATGGTATACACTAATTTGTTTGAGGAAAAGAACAAAGGCATAAATTATAAAATGTAATTTATATTATAAAACATAATGATAAAACAGAATAAAGGGTTTAATTGGTTGTTCTTTCTTCAATATGAGTTAAGATAATATCTTCATGTTATTCCATAAGGAATTGAAAAATCTTGTTTTCTTTCTCACATCATTCCTGAATATATGGCAACTGAATATGAAATATCTGAGCTGACTCCATCATCTTGCTTTAAATATATTTCATTATTCTCTTTCACATAAATCTCAGTGATGCATTTCCAATTAAGAATTCTTGATTGATTAAATTTTCAGTGCACTTTATGGCTTTTCTACAACTAATTTAAGAATAAATTTGATGCTTAGAGGGGTGAATGAAAAGTTAAATCAGAAATTAACATGAATTAACTAATATCACAAGTAAAAATCTAAAAATTTGAAGATGCCATATGCTACCTACTTACAAATTAGATTTAAATTACTATAACTGAATCCAATTTTACTCCTCTTATTTTGTTTATTTATTTGAAATTTGCCAGAGAGTAGAGATAAAATCATGAAGCAGTTACCTTAACATGATAAAAAGAAAGAAAAGAGACTGTAAGGAATTATCAGTATTGCACTTAACCAATTTTCTGGTTTGAATATGCAAATTGGGAAAGTCAAAGTCTCTATTTGAAGGATTTTTGTTAATATTTGCAAACTGTATCATTTATATAACAATTATGCCACTTTAAATGCTTGATTATTCTTGTATATATTTTGTTCCTTTATTTTTTCTATATAAGACAATGTAAACAATTTTATCTATAACATGTGGTTTATGATTTTTCATTTATAAGGCTTACCTCTTAAGCACACATCAGACAATATGATATCTTATGACATCTTTGTTTTGTATGCATATATAATGTAAATATCTTAAACTACCTCATGAATTTTATTGCTTGTATCAATAAATAAATGTGTTCCATGGTGATCATAATGGTGATGTTGAAGAATATTGCAGTAATGTGGGAGTGTAGTTCCTTTATCTAAATCTTAGACATGCAGGTGGTACAGTGTAATCAAAACAGTCCAGAAATACAGAGAATCCATTTTTTAGTTTCAATTTACTTTAAACTGTACATTCTTGAGTTGTTTCATACACAATTTCACATTGTATAAAATGATAATAAAGCCTAATACACTGACAAACTCATAGCAATATTATGAATATACAGTGATGATCATGGATCAAAGAAGTCAATAAATTCAGGAACATTGAGGAAGGAGGTATTTGACAAATTCTGGTTTCCCAGAGAAATATGTTTATCCATTAAACCTTGAAATTATATTAAGTTACACGATATTAGTGCAAATTCTTCTATAATGCCTTCCAAATATCCCTGCATTCTTGAACTTATGTGCAGAGGACATGCTGTTTGCCTACTCAAGATACTCATGAATAAATATTTGCTACTGTCTGGACTCCTAAGGCCCATTGTTATGCATTTACATAGGGTGTAGTTTACTTTTTCCTAATTCTCCATTGACCACTTGATTTTCATCTAATCTCAATTCTCCTTACTTCCCATCAATGAATTTTCAAAAATTTTGATAATTTCCGGCCGTTTACTTTTAAAAATGTTTCTCACATATTCTTGTAGTCATATCTTATTACAACAGAGAAAATTAAGTAGTTTTAAAATTTATCATCAATTCTAATTGTTACACTACTGCTTTTATAAGAGAAAATGGAAACATTTCCTCACATCTCTTTTCCTTTTATTTGCTATAAGATATAAAACAGTTTTCTGAAGTTTACATGTATTTCTAACATGGAAGCTCAATATATGGGCAGACTACAGATTAATTAATAGACTCACTGTTTGCTGAATATTTTTGCTGTCACAGAATACTGACCCTCAAAGGTACACCATATATGTGTAGGACAACCTTAATCTACATAAATATAATTAATTATTTGAATGAAACCAATTTAAAATGAAGTCTACCAATATATTGGCCACATACACATTACCTATCATCATCATCACCACCGTCTAGCTATCTAGCTATCAGCTTCTTGCATACAAAAAATAAACATACATAAAATTATGTATATATTCTGTATGTGGTGCTTATTATGCCAGAGTTCAACAATCCTCTCCCTTTGAGCTTTTGTATATGCTTTGCAGTAAATAATGAACTACTTAAAAAGTAAGCTTTACTTTCAGTGATATGTGATGGAGAAAACAACTTTTTATCAAGAGGCCATATGGTATCAACATAAGAGGCCATATAGTATATTACTATCCCAAGTTAAAATACCTATACATTTGATATAGATGAAATAGTAATAGATATCTACATTTACAAAAGGAAGGAAGAGAGAAGATTGTCTATTGATATACTTTACATATTCTTTTCAAAAAAAGAGCACATAGGTACAAATCCAGATTCAAACTTAAGATACTTGCAGTAATTTTTTCCCCAAAATAAATTCATAAACTTGTAAGACTCCACACAGACTCTTGAACTCTCCCTATGCCCTTTATCAATTGACTTCAGTCCAGGAAGGCAAATAAATGTCTGTGTTTGTGTTTCTGAAGAAGTCAGTTTCTTAGCACTGTAGGTGAATTGGTCTGTGAATATTTCACTCAAAATAACTAAGAACAAAAGATTATCTTACCAGTAAAGACATTTAAAATTTCCAAAGTCTTTATATTAGCTGAATACATTCATCATATTTTACAAAGTTGTTTTGAAAATGATTTTTTGTTACATTTTCATCATTAAAAGTGATGATTGCTTTAGATGTTTTGCTTATGTCACCTAAATTAGTGATAAAATAGTTTTTTAATGTCTGCCCATTTTTTGGAAGGGTAGGGGACTCTATTATCTACCAAAATAGTCACAGTGTTTGAAGAACAGAGCTCTCATTTCCCCTTCTCTGCAAAAAAAAATTCAGTTCACAACAGTTAGAGTGATTAATATTTTAAAATGATATTTTACCTTTTGTTACTTATCACTTTCCTAAGAACCAACATTTTTCCATATTTAACAGTTGGTAAATTGTTAATTGGTAGGATTTCTCAGTGTCTCTCTCACAATTTCTGACTGCAAATTTATTATGCTTGTAATAAAAAAAATCCCTCACTACATTCAATTCCATTAGCTCTTTACAGTTTTGTATGGTTGTGCTGTTTGAGATTCTTAATGATTTATTCCCTGTTTGCTTTGCAGATGGGCAGGGTAGATAATACTTTTTTAGTTTGCCATCAGGATGGTTAATACATATTCTGGCTGTATTGTAGAAAGTAGTAATATACTTGCCCATGCACTTGGATCTAAGTATGTTCATGTAATATCAGCAGCAAAAAGTAAGAAACAGAAGGAAGGAAAGATAAAGGAAACCCATCTTATATCAATAAACTAATTGAAAACCAAGCTCTAGAAAAGTGTCATTTTTGGCAATATAGTTGACTTAACTTTTTAACTTATCTGATGGTAAGTAGTAAGTGTTTCTGAGTTAGTTTTGGGTTTGAGTTTGCAAAGAAGACCCTTTAGATGATATTATTATGCTATATCTGTTTTTATGTTTCCTGATCAGCAACCTGCACAGGACCACCTTTGGCTTTGCTGGCAACTGATGAGGTTTTTCCCTTGTGTGGAAGCCTCAATATACAAAATACATGCTAAGCTACTTTGAAAACCTTGCCTCAAAATTGTTACCTTGCTGGTATTGCCAATCCTTTGCTTTGAAGGAACCACCTTTAACCAAACTTTCCACATTTAATAAATTCTGACCTTGCCTTCCCTGCTCTGAAATACTGCCAAGGCTTTGTGAGGATCTCCCTAAGATAAGCAGTAAAATCATCTTTTAAAAAATAAACTGGGGATAACAGATGTGACTCAAGCGATTGAGCTCCCACCCAGCACATGGGAAATCCCTCACTCAGTTCCTGGGGCCTCCTAAAGAAGACAGCTAACTGGCATGTACAGGCTAAGAATAGAATATGGCTGCAGCTGTGGATGGAAAATTAGCCCAAGTTTTGTCACCTGGAGACTTTGTGCGGTTTTAACCACACAGTGATGATTCATTTTTTTTTTTATGAAATATTTGCCAAATTTGAAAGCTGCTTGGGATTAAAATCTGAATCAAAATATTCTAAAACAAGGAGTGAAAATTCTTGCATTCACTTCATGCTTCAGAGACATAGAGAGTCCAAGTTCTTAAATGAAGACTCTGGATTGCCATGCTTTAGGAATAGAAGTGAACTGAAAGTGTACTGCATGCTTCCCAAACATAAAGGAAAGCCAATTAATATTACTTTCTGACTGAATTGAGTTTATCATCCTTACACCATTAAAAGAAGGATTGAACTCTCTTTGATGAGAAAATCATCTAGAAACTATTTCTTTACAGTTAATATATGACATATAATAAATAATAAAGTACTAAATACAGGGTAAGGCAAGATGTTATGACCAAAAGCAAAGGAAGAAATGCTAGAAAGAAATGCATGTTTGATGCTAAAAATGGAGTTGTCAAAAAATTGACTTTAAATTAATATAATATGTAGAAAAATAATCAAAAACTAAGTTGGACAACCATGAAAGGGTGGAAATTTTCACCAGGTTATTGAAATCCATAAAGAATCAAGTGGACATTATAGAATTGAAAACTGAAATATCTAGATGAATGACTTATTGAATGGATTTAATAGCATATGGACTATCAGGAAACAGGGGATATGGTAGAAAATGAGGCTCAGAGTGTTTATATTAAGGACCTTTGGTTTAGAGCTTACAGGTAATGTGGTGTATATCATCAGATTAATGTATGCCGGTATAATCCAAATATTCAGAATGCCTATGTAGAAGTGGCCTTAAGAAATCAGACATTCCTTGAGCTTGCTTTTTTCAAGTGGGTCTGCATGAGGATGAGTGCTCTAAATGCTTTCCTTTTGTCACAGAGCAGTGTCCTTACATATTCTACACACTAGATGGCACAAAGGGCAATGAATTCTCTCACCTTCAGTGTTCTTAGAGATAATTGATGTTAACTGGGTTTCTCATTAGGTTAGGTAATATTTTGTTTCCTTCTCTGTATATATGTTTTTCATATTTGCCCATTATCTTTTAGGTGACTGCTCTGTTATTTTCGTAGAATGATAACACACTTCTCTTTACCCATGATACCCAGGTCCAGGTAAATCATCTTCAAACAAAGAGGTCTGCATTTTTGTACTTCATTCCAACACCAGTTAATTGAATTCATTTTATGACTGACCAATGAAAACACAATGGAATTAAAATTGAGCTCATCTTTTATACAAGTATCAAACTAGCAAAGGCTAAAGTAATTTTTCCATAAATCAACCCAGGAGTAACTGTGAAAACAAGAAAATGAACAAACAATAAGTTCCAGGAAGTAGAAAAATATCCTATAAGAGAAGAGACTCTTCTTTTGTGACTATGGTAAGTTAAAATATTCAGACCAAGGCTCTTAGTGGGAAAAAAAAAGTTGAGTAATGCTATTTTAAATCAACTCAAAAACATAAGAGGTGTTCAGTTATTACTAAACCAATCACTTAGGAAGGAAATATCTTTATCATTTGCTATGTGTAAAAATACATATATTTGGAACCAGTGGTAAAATGAATGTAAATAAAATTGCAACAAAGCCCAGTCCACGATCCTTTATATAAGGAGAAAATCTTTTCTAAATGAGTCTATCTTGTTCTTTTACACAAATGCCCACCATTAAAAAAATGAAATAAAACAAGATGAAAATACTTAGGAGAGGTCATCCCAGAGGTAACACTTATGCACATCCCAGTAGGACCTCATAGGCTTCCAATGCGTATATCACCCCAAACAGAGGGGCTACTGAGAGCTCTGGAGACATCCAGGTCCTATATCAGGGCAGATAGCCCCAGATTTTGGTGCCTTATCGGTGGGCCCTAATTTGGAATCCTTGTTCCTGAGAGTGACAGTGTCTGACTGAAATATGTCTTCCCTGCACATGGTCCATCTGTCTCTTCTATTGAAACCTATATGTGCTTCCAGAGTTTTAGGTGTACTTCCAGGGAGCAGAGTCTACAGGCCATCCATGTGCCAGCTGAGTCCAAAAGCTCAGTGGAGCTGCAACTCCTACTCTACAACTCAATGGATTCACCCAGGACACCTAGTGGGGAGACGATGATGGACAACTGCTCTCCCAGAGAATGGAGAGAATCTGCAGCTGCAGGCAGGATAATCTCATCCATCTTATCCATGGCATATAAGTCCCCTCTCACTTGGTGGTAGAGGGGACATCACCATCCCAGACTCCTCAGGATAGGGGGAAGAGCTATGGACTGGAGTGGACTAACTTGTATCCTGTTATAGACATTGTGATTCATGAAATGGAAGAAATTACAAAATTATGTGGAGCCAGTGGCCACTGGAAACTATGGGGGCAGGGAGGGGGAAAAGCAGTTGTAATACAGGGGCTTTTTTGGGACCTGGGAATTATCCTGAGTGACATTGCAATGACAGATATAGGCCATTTTATATCATCATATAACATGCAGAACTGTGTGGGAGAGAGTGTGGTCTACAATGTGAACTATGGTCCGTGCTTTGTGGCAAAGCCCCAAAATGTGTATATCTATTGCAGGTGATGTGCCACACTAATGAAGAATGTATACGTGGGAGATTGTGGGAGGTTTTGGGAGGTGCGGGAGGTGGGGCATATGGGTTTCCCTAAAATTTTTGTGTAACATTTATGTAATTGATGTATCTTTAAAAAAATAATTAATTAATTTTTAAAAAAGTTTAAAAAACACATAGGAGAAAAACATATAGGAGAAAAACATGATCCTTAATCAACAGTAAAATCATTACAATTAAAACACAGATAACTCAGATATTATTATTATCAGAGAAAAAACAAAAACAAGTCTAAAAAATGTGTTTTAAACACTAGGGAAAAGCTGGATAGCACTCATAAATAAATGGGAAATATTAGCAGTTAATTAGAAAAGACAAGGGACAACTAAATGGAAATTCTAGAACTGAAAACTATGATACACAAAATGAAAAGTTTATTAAATAGTCTTAATATCCTGGGAGATACAGATGAAGAAAAATCAGTAAAGTTGTGCACTGGTATTCAATTTATCCAATCTGAAGGAAAGGAAAAATAATGATGATAATAACAATAACAAAAAAGCATAAAAATATTTCATATTAAACTCTTTGGATATTTTGTGGCACAAAGTTAAATTGCATAATATATGCATAATTTCAGCCGTAGAGGAGAGCAAAATGAGGTAGATGAATTATTAGAAGAGATAATTGTGAAACTGTTTTCATCTATCTAGAAAAAATATACTATAAAAATTTCTTCTTTGGCCCAGCTAGATAGCTCAGTGGATAAGAGCGCACTGGGGTACCATGTGGGAGGCCCCGGGTTCGGTTCCTGGGGACCTCTCCAAGCGGGCAGACAGCCTTGAGAAAGGCAAGCCCCCATGGGTGGGGCAAAGCCCCCATGGGCAAGGCAAAAAAAAAAGCCGCCACGGGAAGGGCAGAGCCCCCACGGGCATGGTAAAGTCACCCGTGAAAAGCGGAGCTGCCTCCTGCGAACTGCAGAAGCTGGCAGCCCACAAAAAACATGTAGGACTGCTACCCGTAAAACATGGAGAGGAGCTGCCCGTGAAAACAGAATGGAGCCACCCTCGAACGGAACGAGCCAACGCTGTGGAGGGCCGACTCGGCGCGTCGCCGCAAAGCCGGGGGGAGACAAGAAGCAGACAAAGTAAAAACACAGAAGAATGGACACAAAGCAAGAGCAAGCAGAAGGGGGGGGGTATGTAACAAATTTTAAAAAATTAAAAAATAATAAAAAATAAAAATTTCTTATAAAAACATCACCAGTTCCAAAGAGCTTCACTAGTTATTTCTAAATTATTTAGCAATAAATAATTTCAAATTATTCAAATTTTTCAGACAATAGAAAAATTAGCTTCCTTTCCTACATGTTGTATGACCAAAATAAATCTAAAAACAAATCTGGAAGGACCTTACACAAAAAATAACATTTCTAACTAATATCCCTTATAAGCATACATACAAAAATTCTTAAAGTATTAGCAAAATAACTCATGACTATATTTTAAAAAGATAATATAAGCAAGAGATATATTTCCCAGAAAATAAATGTTGATTAAAATTTGAAATGCAATAAATTACTTAATCATGTAAAGATTAAAGGAGAAAAGCCACATGATCATCTCAAAAGATGTGTAAAAGGATTTGAGTAATTTAAAATAGATTCAAAAACAGAATATGTTATATAATTACAAAAAGAAGGCAACTTTCACAGGCTGATAAAGGGTATCTGCATTTGTTATCTAATATTGCATAACAAATTGCCAAAAATTTTAGCAGATTAAGACAATATCTAAGAGCAGGTGTAGCTCAGTGGTTGAGAAGGTGCTTCACATGTACAAGGCCCCAGGTTCAATCCCTGATAACTCCTTAAAAATGAAAAAAATCTAGGAGAGATCCAAGATGGAAGATTAGGGAAAGGCAGGCTGCTCTCTTCCTCCAGAAATTGTGGGAAGGCAGGCAGGCTTGAGAGTCATAGAGTTAGCCATGTTGTTATGCAGTCTATCAGAGAAGGTAGCTGGAGAGGGGGGACCCAGCTGGGCACTGGGGGATTGATGGGCACAGGGCAATAAGGCAGAGGGGCGTTGTGGGGTGAGGTGGCTTAAGATGACATCCCCAGCTGGACACCAGGCAAGTGGAGGGTGGTGGGCCACTCAAGGTAGTGTAGAGTTGCCAAAAGAGTCACCAGAACAGCAACCAGAAATAGGACAATTGGGCCAGTGAGAGGGGAGTTAGCAAGTCACCAGTGGGTTAAGAGGGAGGCCTTTTTATGTTTTGTTTTTTTTTCTCTCTCTCTCTTTTCTATCACTTTCCTCGTGGTCAGTTGCAGATGGCCTGAGAAAGAGACACAGTTGGGTTTTTTACTTTATTTTTCCCCCTCCCTTCCTTCTGTTCTCCTTCCCTCCTTACCTCCCTCCCTTCCTCCCTCCCTCTACTCATCCCTCTTTCCTCATCTAGCCACCCTGAGAAAGAAGGTTACAGGGGATTGATTGGCAGGCTAGGACAGCAACAGGAAAGAGACTACCTCGAAGCCAGTGACCTGGGAGGGATGCCAATCTTTTTTGTAGTTGTTGTTCCTTTTATTTCTCTTATCTTCTTTTTTTTCCTTTTGCACTTTTTAAAATTCATTTCTTGTTTATTGACTTTTCTTTTCTGCTTTTTTGTTCTGATTTTATTTTTATATTTTATTTGCTTTCATATATACTCTTTTTCTTTCCTTTTATTTTTTATATATACATATAAAATTTTCTTTTTTTTTCTCTTTTTTGTTCTTTTATTATTTTCAGTTAAACCTGGGCAATACTAAAGATTTAGAATAAGAAGAACCAAGTGTCAAAGAAGACCCTTAGTCCAAAGCCCAAAAAAATAAAACCCTAGGCAAGAGAGAAAAGCCCATCAAGATAAATAGACATCTAGACATCAGCAAAAATTATATTCCATACTAAAAAACAGGCAGATATGGCCTAGTCAAGTCAACAAACTAAAATGTAGGAGAAGACACAGAATGTGTAACATTTAATCAAAGATGTCCAAACAAATATCCTAAATGAATTCAGTGAGATAAGAGAAAAGATAAAGGATATTAAAAAGACACTGGTGGGGGTGTTTTACAGAAGTAGCTCAGTGTTTTGAGCACTTTCTTCCTATGTACAAGGTCCCAGGCTCAATCCTTGGCACAACCTAAAAATAATAATAATAAAAATAAAGAGACAGGGCCCGGCTAGATAGCTCAGTGGAAAATAAAGAGACAGTGGATAAGCATACAGAAGAAATTGCAAACATACATAAAAATACATATCTTATGGTAAAGAAAGGCACAATGGAAGAAATTAAAAATACACTAGAATCACAAAACAGGAGATTTGAACAGGGTGATGAATAAATTATCAAAGTGGAGGATAAGACTTTTGAAAACACACAGATAGTAGAACTGAGAGATTAAAAATGTAAAAATATCAGCAGAAAATCAGGGAATTGAATGACAGCATGAAACATAGAAACATACACATTATGGGTGTTCCAGAGACAGAAGAGAAGGGAAAAGAGGCAGAAGGGCTGTTTGTGGAAGTAATGGTTGGAAAATTCCCAAATCTTATGAGGGACATGGATGTACATGTCCAGAATGTGCAGCATACACTAAACAGAATAATTCCTAGCAGGCCTACTCCAAGACACAAAATCAAATTATCAAATGTCAAAGATAAAGACAGAATTCTGAAAGCAGCAAAAGAAAAGAGATCCATAACATATAATGTTTGCTTAATAAGATTAAGTTCTTATTTATCATCTGAAACCATGCGGGCAAAAAGGCAATGATATGACATAGTTAATGTGCTGAAAGAAAATAAAAGACTGCCAGCCAAGAAATCTCTATCCAAAAAAATATCCTTCAAACAGATAAACAAAAATTGAGAGAATTTGTCAGCTTCAGGAAATTCTAGGGGGGGTTTCTAGTTGAAAGGAAAAGACAGGAGAGAAAGGATTGAAAGAGAGTGTAGAAAAGAAGACTATAAGTAAAGGTATCTCAACGGTTAAAAAAAAAGAAATAAAATCAAATATTACATATATGTCTAAAGAAAAAATTGCTGAAGTAAGTACAGCCTTTATAGTAGTACTAAATGTTAATTGATTAAAATCCCCAATTAAGAGACACAGACTGATAAATGGATTAAAAAATATGACACAACTATATGCTTTCTACAGGAGACTCACCTTGGACAAGGACACAAATAGGTTGCAAGTAAAAGGTTAGAAAATGACTTTCCATGCAAACAGTAACCATAAAAGGCTGGGGTCACTATACTAATATAGACATTAAGCACAAAACTGTTGTAAGAAACCAAAAAAAGGGACATTATATGAATAAAAGAGGCAATCTACCAAAAAGAAAGAACAATCATAAATATTTATATACCTAACCAGGGTGCCCCAAAATACATGAGACAAATACTGTCAAAACTAAAGAGAGAATACAATAAATCAGTGCTGAGAGGGAAATTTATAGCCATAAATCCCTACATTTGAAAAGAAGAAATAACTAAATTAAAATATGTAAATGCCCATCTGGAGGAACTAGGAAAAGAACAACAAACTAATCCCAAAGCAAACAGAAGGAAAGAAATAACTAAGATTAGAGCAGAATTAAATGAAAGTGAGAATTAAAAAAAAAAAAAAACAGAATTAACAGAACCTAAAGCTGTTTTTTTAAAAGATTGGAATGTTTGGTAAAATTGACCAGTGAGGCCATCTGGTCCTGGGTTTTCCTTCTAAGCAGGTTTTTTATTAATGATGCAATCTCTTTATTTGCTATTAGTGTATTTTGATCTTTTTTTCTTCTTGAGTGAGTGTAGGTAGATTTTGTGTTTCTAGGAATTTGTCCATTTCTTATAGGTTACTCAATCCTGATACCAGCCATATTAGTCAGGGTTCTCTCTGGAAACAGAATCAACAGGAGATATCTGTCAATAATATAAGATTTTATAAGAGTCTCTCATGTGAACGTGGAGATGCACAAGTCCAGATTCCACAGGCAGGCTGCAAGCCAGAGGCTCTGATGAAATACCGATGAAGGGTCCTTGATGAGTTTCTGGGAGACGTTGGCTGTCCATCAACAAGCTGGGAATTTCTCTCTGATTGTTGAAATCAATTCCCCTTTTAAGGCAGTCAACTGATTGGATAAAAGCACCATCCATTCTTGATCCAATTTCCCTGATTGATGCAGATTTAATCAGCCATCCATGCAGTAAACTCACTGGTGATCAAAGTCCATAAATGCTCTTGTATTACAATTAGCCCATTGCTTGCTGGACCTAATACCTGGACACAATTACCTGGCAAAGCTGACACATTAGCCTAACCATCACAGTCCACCCCTTGTCAACTCGGCAACCATACACATTACCCTAACCCATACTTTGTCTCTAAGTAAAAACAATAACATACAAGCATACATATATATTTCCACCTAACAATGTTGAACTCCCATGTGTATAACCAGAAACACATTAATTCCCCACAGAATATGGTGCAAGACCTTGGGCAATATTCACTCTTACTTGACATCCTTAAATATTATGACATCAAATTAGTACAACTTTTCATATGATAGGGGAAAAGGTTGGGGAAGAAAATAAGAAATTCATTTTGTGTACATATACAGTCATACTCATAACAAAACAAGGAAGACAGGTTCATGACTATTACAGTCCTTGTTTCTGTAACTTGTCATGTGGTCGAAGTTCATATTTATCAGTACCTTCTTCCACTACCCATTCCATGATCCTGTTTCCTTCAGCAAGCACTTCAGCTGGCTGTGGTTCTTTGCCTGGTGGGGTGACCCAAACTTTCATTCCCAAAGATTCTGGGCCATTGTTAGTCCTTCTTGAATTAGTTTGTGGCAATTTTCCTTTGACTTTAATCACAGAGCATGGCAGTACTAGGAGATTCCCTAGAGGATCCCCTGCATTCCAGGCAAACTCTTCTTTACCTCCATTATGTAGATGCAGTCCTATTTCCCTTCAATAGTCAGGATCAATCACCCCAGCCAGCAGAGTAATTCCTTTCTTTTCCTGTTGATTCACAGGCAAGAGGAGCCCAAAGTGGCCAGGTGGCAGTCTTAACTTCCAGTTCAATGGAATCATCATTGTGTTACCTGCTGGCAGTGCTCCTCCTTTTGGGACTAAACCCTGTAGACCAACAAAGCTTAAGGTTGCAGGGAAAGGAAGCAAAAATTTTCCTAGTGAGTCACTAGGCATAATAGTGTAGTATCCTGTTTGTGATAAGTACATGTATAAATTTGTCTAGTTTATGGTGCCCAATTGCTTGGTCAATCAAACACTTCCCTGATTATTACTGCAAGGGTATTTGTAGATTTAAATCAGCCAGTTGACTGCATCTATGGCTTCTTGCATCTACAGTCAAAAAAGGAAATAGCCTTCAACAGTGAGAGAAGTCTCATCCAATAAGTTGAAGGCCTTAAACTGAGACCTGATGATTTCAGAAGTCAGAAGGAAGATTAGTTTGGACCTACCAGGATAATCCAGGATAGACTCTTCATCTCAAATTTCATCACCTTAGTCCCATCTGCAATATATATGTAATATATTCACAGGTTCCAGGAGTTAGGGCATGTCCATCTCTAGGAAGCCATTTTCTCTATCACAATCTCCCAATGAAATAAAGGTGACTCCCCAGTTAATTGGGTACCTATAAAACCATAAATCACTCATTAATGTCTCATATAACACTATGTTACTTAGCAAAGCTAATTAACTCACTCAGGACTCATACTCTCCTTTTTTCCAAGATGGGAGACATCAAAAAGATTTTTTCTGACTACCTCAAGCACTTAAAACACTCACTTTTGTCCAGTTTCACTGTGCCTTTAACTCCTCACTTATCATCCTGGTGATATAACTCTAGTTGTAGCTCTTTAATGCTTACGACAACATCTTCCATAGCTTCTTGTATACTAAGGCATTTATCATTGTCTCATCTAACTGACCAAATTTCTACTTGGCTATCCGGTAAAGAATGTGAGGATTGCAACACAAGAGACAAAGTGACTTCATTGGTAAATTCCCTTCTGTCAATAAAGAAAAGTCCAGTTGAACTGCAAACTTTGGAGGGTGAGCTGTTTCTAGTGACAGACTGCTTGGTGATTGCTGATTGCAACATGGTTTCTCTTGTCAGGTATTACATGACACTTGGTCCTTGAAATTGTGTAGAAAAGATTCATATCCACAGCTGAGAATTTTGCCTTTTAAATATGAAATTCTTGCCTGAATTTCTTTGCAAAATGATTTTTTTAATGTTACTATGCTTTATCCTGACGTTTAGTAGTATGATTGTAGAATCATTGAACCTTATTGGAGACAGATTGTACCAAAGCCAAGAAGAGAGGATCAAGGTAAAATGCATGGATCATCTATAGAATTATATCAAATATTGTTAGACAGGTCTTGGTTAGGAGAGGGACTGGCATAGACAAATAATTCATTCATATTATTTGCATTTCATTTAGGAAAAATATGAAAGATTTCCTACATTGGGTTCTTACTATGGATATATGAATTTAAAGAAGTTCACTTTCTCTTGTCTAATCCAAAATTCCCTAGTATCATACATGAGTGTATACCCAGGACAGGCATATGAAAAGAGGATACAG
>PVKH010010030.1:0-18492 GCA_004027955.1 Chaetophractus vellerosus
TTGTTCTGCCTTGGTAGACTGCTGTAATGCTCCAAACAGGGACCATGCTTTAGCCACTGCTATCTGGCAGCCTCCCTTTTACTTATTTAAATGTAATTTCTTTGCTACCTGTTATAGCACAGCCAGTATAACTGCAGAGTTTTTAGGGTGTCCTCATATACTCTTGGTGATTCCCACTCATCCTGAAGGGCAGTTCCCCCTCCCCACATGGATGTTATATGCCAACCCAGGATTTTCCCTATGGATTCTCCCTTCCCATAGCTCATGCCTGTTACTGCCAGTGATCCTTCACTGTCCTGTCTGGCTGCTCACCAATTTTTGCAACCCCACTCCTGAAGGGCATGGGTGAGGGACACCTGCAAGATCAAAGTACACACTCAACACATAATCACACATGAGCTTTATTTATTGGAATTTACAGACAGGAGAGAGTCTTTGCCAGTTGCAGGACAAAGTATTAAAGTAGCACTCTTCAAAGAGGCAGGAAAAAGAAGGACAATAAATAGGGTATCAGAACAAAGAAATTTCATAACAAAGTTTCTGCTAGGGTCACCGGAAGCACATAAAAGGGGTCTTGTGATGTTACTGTAGGAAGGAATTGTACAGCCTGGAGAAAATTACAATGTATGATACCATCTGTACACAGTTACTTTGTAAGGAGCTTTGTTACATTTTAACTTGTGTTCTGGGGCATTCAAATGGCTGTATATTGCAGGTTAAGTTTCCCTTAGAGAGGGGGAGCCAGACCCACTGAACCCACATCACTTCAAATCAGAGAACTAACTTCCAAAGTGAAAGAATTAGAAAAATAAAATCAAAATAGGAGGAGAAGGAAGTATTTTAGTGGAGATAAATCTAATGGAAAAAAAGTTGATAGAACTCAAAACTCAAAACATATACATGATCAATGGATAGATTAAAGTGGGTGGAATGAAAAAAGAGAGATTCCAGATGGAATCCTGGGTTTTCTAATATTTATGAATCAATCAGAAGGTATGCCAGCCAAAGATTTTGAAATTTCCCTGGCAATAAAGTCATGGAAAACCAGATAACAATGTCTCTGAATCAAAGCAAAGAAGTTGCATTGAGTAGGAGCTGTGATGTATTGCTCTTAATATTACTGAGATTCCTTATTATGACACAGTAATGTGACTCATGGATTTGAAATTGTGGACTTTGGTAGTGATTCAGTGGGTGTTATATGAATAAGCTAAAGATGGACTCTGTATAAAGGTCCTGTGAATTGTTTACTTCACAGAAGACTTGGTCCATTAAAAAAGTTTGCTGGCATCAAACTCAAGCACTTGCACATCTAATTATTTTTAAAATAGCACCAATTTGCCATTTCTAATCATTTAGAGTAAACCTGCTTTATAAACCCCTTGAACCTTGGTCAGTGTCTGCTGTCAGTTAATAAGGCCCTGTGCTGCTTCAGTCCCTCAGAAACTCCACCATTGCCTAGAAACAAAAGCAACACTGCTTCATTGCTGGTCTCCACTAGAGTGGGAGTTTTCTCCTCCCCTGACTCCTCACTGGCCTCTGGAAGCTTTCCTGCCATGAGGGATCTCCCCTCTACAGAGAAAGTTGCTATAAGGTTTGTCTGGGAACACAGGCTCAGCACAACAGAAACTTTCTGCAAAGCTGATTATTTAAACAGCATAAAGAGTCTAAAAGAGGAGGGGAAGAGAGTCCTAGGAAGTCAACTACTAGGGTCAGGGTTGGTACATGATGGCTCCAATGCCCTGATTCACATTGTAGATAGGAGACAAATCTGTGTTGCCCAAGGGCAGGGTATTTATAGACCCCAGGGGGAGGGAGCTTTGCCATGGAGGGAAAAAATCATACCTCAAGCAACCTTTGTACAGAGTGCTCTTCCTGATAACCAGATCAGGCAGCTTGTGCATGGTTTGGAGTTTAAGCTAAGGTTAGGCCACTCCATTAGACTGAATGTATCCCCTGGATTGTGGAAGGGAAACATTGAAACATCTGAAGACAATAGAAAATGAGGAAACTAGGCAAAGACTGGGAGCTGGCTGCTAAGCATATTCATGGCTTCCCCAGAACTCTGACCTACAAATTTGCAAATCATTACCCCAATAAACTATGTGGAATACTGCTATTTATTGGCCAATTTTTTCTTGAACAACTTCAAAATTCTCAAATTCAGTCATTATAGTGATTTACAGACCAATTAAGACAGGTTTGAGCAGTGATTGTGAAATTTAAAAGTAGCAATGGAAATAAGAGCTTAATGTGGGCAATGGTTGATGCTTTCCAAATTCAGATTATAAAACAAGCAAGGTGGCATATTATTTATGAATAGAATGGCTCAAGTATTTTGACCAGAATGGAAATCCAATTCAATTTTAAATAAATATATAATGAAACATATATAAAAATTATTAAAATAACAAGGTAATTAAAATAAAAAGAGGGTAGCTCCAATTAATAATTGTAAATTATGATCAAAGCATTAAAAATGAATAAAGAGTTATTAGAATATCTAAATATAGTTACTATGACATTTTTGGGAAAAAGTGGATAACAGTGATGGAAGATAAAATGAAAATTTTTATTTATTTTATAATTTTTATTTTTAAATTTCTTTTATTTCTTATTTTTATTAGTATTATTTTATTTTCTTGTTATTTTTTTTTCTTTGGTTTCGGGGATGTTTTGGAACACTGAAGTGCTACAACTGTGGCAAGGGAAGACCACTGGTGCACATTTCAGTGTGGGGCAATATGGTGTGCATTTGGGGCATGCCTCCATGCCATTTGAATATGTTCGACTCATCATTGGGTATTGTCTCGGTGTGTGAAGAACCACAAAGTATCTGAAAGAATATTGAATTCTCATCGTGGGGAGTCCTGCTATATTCTTTAATAGAATGGCAAAAATACCCCATACATGGGCAGTGCCAAGTGATGGAGGACAGACCAGTACAACAAGCCCTTGATGTTGATGGTTTTACTTTTGAAACTCTTCTTGTGAAGTTGAAACTTAGCCTAGTATTATATATTGCCTAAGAGTTAACTCCTGAAAACCTCCTTGTTGTTCAAATGTGTACTTTCTTTAAGCCAATCTCAGCTTATAAATGTACTACTTTCCCCCTGCATGAGTCACAACTCCTGGGGATGAGCCTCCTTATCACTGAGGGATTATTACCAAGCACCAACTAACAATACATTTTGAAAAAGACCTTGACCAATGGGGGAAGTCTTAGATACTAATGAGTTTTTATGGCTAAGAGATTTCAAAGTGAGTCGGGAGGTCATTCCATAACCATAAGAGGTTCACTTATGCATGTCTCAGCAGGAGCTCATTGACCGCCACAGTATCAGTGCCTCAAACAGTGTGGCTCCTGAGGGCTCTAGAGACATCTAGACACTATAGGCAAGGCAGACAATCTCAGGAATTTGGGCCTTACTTTGGAATATATGCTCCCCAATGTAATAGAGTCAGGCACATTTAAAATTTTCCTATACATGGTTCTTCTCTCCCTTTTATTTGAACCTATAATTAGGCACTATACTTGCTAAATACATGTCCCAGAGTCTTAAATCTTTGGTCTGTTCATATGCCAGTTGAGTCCTGATTATCAGCAGAGTTGCAACACCTACTCTCCAGTTCAATGGACTCACTCAGGACAACTAACAAAAGGATGATGATGGACAATGATCAGCCCAAAAAAAATAGTATCCACAACTGCAGTTCCATCCACCTCCCCCATGTGATCTAAGACTCATCTCAATCAGAAACAAAATGGCATTACCATCCCCAAATCCTCAAGATTGAGGAATAAACAAATATAAAAGGGAATGGAACTATGGACTAAAGTAGACATTATTTTTCTAGCATTAGAAGAACTTCTATCATTGATATAAAGGCAAGGGCCACCAGACATGGGAAGGAGAGGTAAGAATAGGTGTAACATGTGGGCATTTTTGACATTGGTATTGTCCTGTGTGTCATTGCAATGACATTTATAGGCCATTACAATTTTGTCAAAATCAATAAAATTGCTGAAAAGAGCAAACTATAATGTAAACTATAGCCTATGCTTAGTAGCAATGCTTCAATATGTGTTCATCAGTTATAACAAATGTACCACACTAATGAAAGATTTTGTTAATGTGGGAAAATGTGTGTGTGAGGGGGAGGTATATGGGAATCCCCAATATTTTCGATGTGATATTCATGTAATCTAAAGTTTCTTTAAAAAATTAAATAGTATTTTTAAAAAAAACCAATAGATTCAACAACAAAAAAGAATGGGATATATACTTTAAACTTTGGGAAATTGCATTTTTAAATGTTTAGATGAGGATGAGGGTTTGATGTCAGCATGGAGCTATTGTATGGGAGACTGATATATAACTTTTACACACTTTAAAGGTAGAATAATGCCAATATGATTTAACTTCTAATTTTTCTTTTAACATAGTTAAAATATTGAAATTGTAGTTTGAAAAAATTGGAAACACTGTATTTAGAGGAGAATAGATTTTATTTTTCTTTGTAATAAAACAAAATTTGAGACATGGTTCTTTAGTCAGAGCATGAAAGTTTCAATATATCTCTTTTGAATGAAAACTAAGCATCTCTCAAACTTGAATATTTTATTTAAATTATGGAAAACTTGGTGCACACAAAACAATATGTGCCTAACAGAAGGAAAAGCAGATATCTATTAGAATATAAACTAAGAAACCTAATTCAAAACTGCAAAAATCATGGGCAAATCAACTTGTAAGTTAGAATTAATTTTGAGTGATAGATGCCTTAGGGTGATTAAAAACTGAAGGCGATATGAATGAAGATGCACAGAAAAAAAGTGACTACCTCTGCCCTTGAGAAGGAAGATTTAAAAATTACCTATTAGATCTCTATTTATCCTGCTTTATCTCTAAGGATCCAATTTAAATATCACCGTTTAAGAAGTGAAGCAAGATAGAATAGGGACCTAAGGAGGAAGGGGGCAGAAAGCCTAATAAGCCACACAAACGCCTGGTTAGAGAAACTAAGGCAATGGCCTGTTAACTAGCATCAGCGTGCTGAGTCACAGGCAAGTCAGGAAGGGGCAACTTCTAACACCCACCCTGCAGCTTATTGCACATACCCGAAGTTAGTGCTATCAGAAGGCAGTCAGTAACTTGGGAAGAGGCAAGGGGTCACCACTACCACCCACCCACCTAGTTTTCAGGTTAGCTCATGCCTCACTGACCATGAATAGAGGCTAATCACTACTGGTGAAATCACCCTGCAGAGATCATAGACAGCAGCCAGAAGCCAATCACCACCAGACAGTAACACCTATACCCCTAAACTTCCATACCCCTAAACCCCCACACCCCTAATCCCTTGCTTATCAGCCTAGACTCTGAAGTCCTGTATCTGCATAAAAGAAGGAACCCCAGGGCAGAACTTGCATTTCTCTCCCTTGAGAATGCACACTGTCAATTCTAATGTTGTACTTTTGTTTTCTTGCTTTACCCCCAATAATTTCTCTATTTTTAATTAATTTGTGGTTTGTCCTTGAATTCTTTCGCACAAGGAAAACAAGAATCTGGACACCAACTCTGATAACACTACCTCACTACAGTAAAATAGCAGAAAGCATTTTAGGACACAGCATTGGAGCATTTCAGGTAGAATTTCCTCAGGAATAAAGCTGTACACATGTTTAAGACTTGTTACTTATTGAAGACCCAATTTAAGTAACAACAAAATCAGCAGTAGAACTACTTGGGGAATCAGAACTAAACAATATTGATGGTTTTAATGGATGTATCTGTGAGAAAATATGTCGTAAAACATGACAAGTACCAGAGAGAGCAGTTAATGAAATTTTACTTCTGCCTGGTGGTGGGAATCAATGGGAATGTGCAAGTGTTAGTTTAGATGCATTAGACTCTTATTGAGAGCTACAGAATGTCTTTCTATGGTAAATATCTTACAGATGACAGACATTTAAAAATGCACATAGAAAGGGAGCATTTGTAGCTGAGTGGTTGAGTGCCTGCTTCCCACAGGTTCAGGGTTCATTCCCAGGAGCTCTTTGAAAAAAGACATAAAGAAACCATTTCAAAATAACTCACTGTAAATTCCTGGTTTCATTTGGGCAATATATTTTAATGAAACTCATTTTGATTGACACATAACAGAATCAATTGTACTAGAATATTGAGGAGCCTTAGTTTTTACATTTATTCATTTTCTCAAAATGCTATATATGAAATATATAACATGTTACTATTTACCCTGTTAACATCTCCAAATTTAGATAAGGCTTTAGGCTTATTATGTCCATTTTCTCAAAATGGAAAAAAGTTGATCAAAGAAAAAATACAACCATCTATTTAAATAACCATTCCTTCCTGAAGTCATAGTATAAGCCCAAATATCTTTTAAGATCCACTTCATTGTACATACTCTATAGAAACCTGTACATTGTTCTGTCAATTTTACACATGTATTTTTGTTCTGCTGCTTTAGACAGAATTTTTCAGAAATACTTATTTTTCATATCAAAATGCACAGTTTAAAATAAAAAAAAAGAAATAGAAAAGAATGTTATGGCCTAATACACACACCCTTCTGAAACACAAATCTCATTAAATACAATGTTTGTATTTGAAAACCTATCTGTTGTATTGCATCAGTATAACTCTGGTCATGTCAAAAAAATTTATTTAAAAGTCACCTAATGGATTGTGTTATACCCTTAGAAAATCTTTCTTTGAGAGCTGAGTTTGCTTCTTTGACAATTTTTACTTCACCAGTTGGAGGGATATCTATATATATATATCAACATTAATAACTATATATATATACTTTAATTATACCTATAGATAATGTAAATAATTTCTGAGAAAAAGAACTTCACTGAGTTATCATTTCATTTTTAAGTCATTTATTAAGAAATTTCAAGTATTCCATGCTATCTGGAAGGTGTTTTCTGTTATAAAAACACTAATTATATATTGTATTTCATTATTAATTACAAATTAAAGACACCAGAAAACATTTCTCTCAACTACAATTCAAATACCTTTGAATGTAAGTATCTCTCAAGTATAAATAAATAATTGATTTCTGTAGATCACACTTTAAAAGAGCAGTCACAAATTTTTTAAATAAACATTTTCAAAGATGAATGTCAACACTGATGATATTAAAATATTTTAAAATTTATTTAAATAGAATATGCATCAGTTAATCGGTGGTAGGGTAAAATTAAAATAAAGGTATATTTGTTAAAGAACTTTGTAACTATTGGCTGGTAATGGATTATTAAGTACAGAATAGTATAAAAACTTTGCATTGTATATTATTTAAATTTCATTTAAATGAAAAATATTTAAATCTTGATAAACTCGAATTCTTAATGCTAAAGGAAGAGCTTGAAAAACTTAGCTTTCTTCCATACATCTAGTGCAAAAGGAAGTGAGAGGAAAAAAATTAATATCTAGTGGAAAAGACAAAGTAAAAGAAAAATATATATTTTAAAACGAAGTCTTTTATGAAAAATAAAGCTTGAAAAGAGGTGAAGGTGCACTCAAAGCAATAGAAAAAGTTAAAAGATAAAAGTTATATATTGGAAGCTAGCAATGGATAAACTGATATTGTTTGAGACTCCTTTGTTCATTTCTTTGATATAATGCAACAGTACATTCATTTCTTTGAGAAAGAGTCAACCATCTGCCTCATATGAATGATTATTATTAGGTCCTTGTGGTGAGGTTGAAAAGGTTCAAAGCAGGCAACTGGGATATTGATCACTGCAATTCCTTTGGAAAAAGAAATTCTTTGTTTGACTGAGGGATTATTGTATACGAAGATGCAGCTGCCATAAGAGAGGGAGATGAAAGTCATGTGTGAAGGGCAAGTGAAAAATGGATTTTTCTCCTGATTAGTAAAAGAGAGTTTTAGAGTCATCATGCAATGTAGGTGTATGATAAGATCAATATTACAAACTTGACCAAGAATATCACCAAAACTGAAATGAAATCAATTGTCTCAATGAAAAGTGTGTCTGTGCAGGAGATCTGCAAGAGGGCAGTAGTGTTGTAATGGAGAAAGGTTATGGTCACCCCTTCCCAGTACAATTCTGGGAACCTTCTCAATCTCCCCCCTTTCTTCTCAGTACAATTCTGGAAACTGTCTCCAATTGCTGCAAAAGTTATGCTTGACCAACAAGAATAGAATAGAATAGTTAGAAACTGTTCCTACCTGCAGCTAACCACAAATATCTGCGTCTGTACATTTGGAGCTTGCTTGGCTTGCTGGTTGCCCTGGACAATGTGAGTCAAACACAACCACAAAGAGAGACCCCCAACCCCACATAGTCCTTTGTCTAAAAGTTGGTTTTGGTTCTTGCAAAAAGAGTATAAAAAATAGCTAAAGCGGGGCCGGCTCGATAGCCCAGTGGATAGGGCGCCGGCATACCACATGGGAGGCCCCAGGTTCGATTCCCGGGGACCTCTCCTAGCGGGCAGACCGCCTTGAGAATGGCAAGCCGCCATGGGCGGGCCGGAGCCGCCGGAGGCAGGGCAAGAAGCTGCCATGGACAGGGCAAGAGCCGCCACGGGCAGGGCAGGTCGCCCACGGATGGAGCGCAGCCAGCCACCCGCGAAC
Source organism: Chaetophractus vellerosus (assembly GCA_004027955.1). Taxonomy (NCBI): domain Eukaryota; kingdom Metazoa; phylum Chordata; class Mammalia; order Cingulata; family Chlamyphoridae; genus Chaetophractus; species Chaetophractus vellerosus. Next base: position 8,641 of record PVKH010010030.1, read on the forward strand.
TGAAGCAAGCGCCAGCCGTGAACGGACGCAGAGACCGCCCACAAGCGGGGAAAGCCGCGCCTGCACAGTGACCACTCTAGGCGCGTCGCCGCAGCGGGGGGAAGGGGAGATATGTAATAAAATAAATAAATCTTAAAAAAAAAAATAGCTAAAGCCTTGCTTCAGCACTCTCGCCTATGGAAAGGTGATGAGCCTGGCCACTTGAATAAATGGCTCTAAAATTCAACTGGAAGCCAAGTTTTATTCTGAATAGTTACTCATGTAACAGTGTCACAGTAGACGTGATCAACAATGCTGGAAGCGAGAAGCCAAGATTAAACCCAGAGTTAATGGTGGAGAGATGCTAAAGAACCCAGTGAACTAAAACCTGAGGACAAGTTGTGTGGAGAGTTTTCTGTTCAAGATGACTGTGTAGTGCAGCAGCTTACAGAAGGCTGCTGTGGTCATAGGACATGGCTGCCACCAGGTAAAATTCAGATGCCCCAAGACAGACAAGTTAATTTATATGATTCAGACTAAGGAGGAGGAAAGAAAATAATGAAAAAATACATGAACAAAGCCAAAGAGACCTTTGTGACACCAGCAGCTGCACAATTATACACATTATGGAAGTGCTAGAAGAAGAAGAGAGAAAATGTTCAAAGAAATAATGGCATAAAGCCTACCAGATTTAACAAAAGATATGATACACACATTTAAGAAGCATGGTGAATCCCACACAAGGTGAATTTGAGGAGAAACATACCCAGACATGTAGTAGTCAAATTTGCAAGCACCAAGGACAAGGAGAGTGCTCTGAAAGCTGTGAAAGAAAAGCAACATACCACATACAAGGAAACTGAATAAGATTAAGTGTCAATTCCTCATTAAACAACAAATAGGATAGAAGGCAGTGGGATGACTAAAGTATTGAAAGAAAACAATTGCCAATTTTGTCAGTTTGATATTGTTTATGAATTCCAAAATAGATATTAGAGTATGTTTGTAATTAGTCTGTCCCTCTGGGCATATTAGATTATGTTGGATTCAGAGGTTTAACTTTTACTTGATTAAATAATGATTAAGGCTTTGATTGGGCCACTGTAGTAGGACATTACATCCCTGTGCCCTTTGTGGGCAGGAACTCATAGAGAAACTGCAGCACAGAGAAGGGAGTTTGGAGTTTTAGTGCTGGAGCCCAGGAAGTAAGCACATGGAGGAGCAGAGCAGCTGAGCCTGGAGAAAATTGAACCCTGGGGAAAAAGACAGAGCTGGTAGCTCACAGTCTACAGCTGGCCTTGTGGAGAAAGCAGGGCAGCTGAGCCTGGAGAGACACAAGCCCTGGGATGAGAGGAACCCAGGAAATCTGAACTCTTGGCAGGTGTCGGAAGCCATCTTGCTTCAACATATGGCAACAGAGTTTGGTGAGGGAAGTAGCTTATGCTTTATGGCCTGGTAACTGTATGCTTCTACCCCAAATAAATACCTTTTATAAAAGCCAACACATTTCTGGTATTTTGTATCAGCACCCCTGTAGCTGACTAACACATCAACCACGAATGTTCTATCTGATGGGACTCTCTATCAAAAATAAGAAAGGGATTGAGAAACCCCTAAAAACAAAAGTTGAGGGAATTCATCTCCACTAGACCTGCTCTACAAGCAATGATACAGAGCGTTCTTCACACACAAGGAAACAACAATATTGAGATTGAGGATTGAGGGAGTATAAATAGATAATTTTAAAAAATAGATAACTAGAACCTCAGCAAAATTAAAAATGTTTGTGCTTCAGTGAACTTCATCAAGAAAGTAAAAAAACAACCTACAGAATGGAAGAAAAAATCTGGAAAAAATATGCAATAAGGATTTTGCATATATCTCCAGTATATATGAAGATATCCTACAGCTCTCCAATAAAAAGACAAACAACACAAGTTAAAATTTGGCAAAAAGCTTGAATAGACAATTCTCCAGGTAAGATACACAAATTGCCAAAAGCATGAGAAAAAAGGCTCAAAATCATTAGCCAGTAGGGAAATACAAATCCAGATCACAATGAGAGACCATTTCTCACCCATCAGAATGGCTTCCAGTAAAAATAAACAAAACAATTTGGAGAGGATATGGAGAATTAAGAACATTCATTCATTATAAATAGGAAGGTAAAATAGTGTAGCTGCTGTGGAAAACATTTTAGAGCTTCTTCAGAAACTTAAAAACAGAAATTCCATATGACCCAGTTATCCCAATTCTATGTACATACCCCAAAGAATCTAAAGCAGTGATTGGAGTAGATATTTGCTCACTGGTGTTCATAGTGTCATTATTCACAATTATCAAGAGGTGGAAGCAACCCAAGAGTATATCAACAGATAGATAAACAAAATGTGGATTATACACAAACGGGATATTTTTGTGCCATAAAGAAGTGCATTCACTGACGTTCATAGCAACATTATTCACACCAATGATCATCCCCTGCCCCAGTTGTAACCCTTCTGTAATCCAAAGCTTCTTCAAAGGTGAAGCCATTATAATAGCTGAATACAATTAATAGGAAAATGAAATAATAATGATAAGTTTAAATGTAAGAGATAAAATAAATATTTTTTTTAAAAAACCTAAAACTAAAATTAAATTAAAAGATTAGGATCTTAAAAAAATGAAAAATATAAAAAAATTTTCTTTGTCCTTTTGCCTTTCACCACTGCAATGTCTGGTGTCCAGTCTGTACCTTGGCACCTTTCCCCTCTCATTCCCCAGTGTCTCACTATTTTTCATTTTGTTTCCAAAGAAGTTTTAGGTCACAGCAAAGTCACACACAGAATACAGGAGACTCTCATATACCTAATATCCACCCCTTTTCCTACCCTCCATATTATATGTGGATGGTAGCATTGTTATAACTGATATACAAATAAGTGAAACATAGCTACAAAACCTTGTCAATGGTTTGCGCTATGGTTTACATTTTAGACCATACACTTTTATAAATTTTGATGATATTTATTTGTCCTGTGGCCATCACTGTATGGTAATGAAGAAAATTTCTGCTGACCATTAAATACCCTGTTTGATCTATTCTATTCCTCCCACATCATCCTCCCAGGGCCCACAACGACCCCCTGGCTTGCCTCCTTGGATGAAAAGTTTCATAGTTACATGCAACAAGAAGTCTTGACACACTGATTTGGCCCCCCTATTAGGAACTGCACGTGCTCGAGAGACTCTCGCTTGTCTATTTCTGAGCAAATCAGTCTTCTCAAAGATGGGAGTGCAACTCCTTCCTGCTCATTATGTGGGTCTCCACCCACTGATACAACACATTATGACAGAATGAACACTCACACACTCCCTAGAAGCCTGCTCTAAGTGCGCCCTGTCTCAAATGCCCCCCCAACCAACACCCTAAACCAGTGACCCTTCCTTGTCATTTTTCCATAAGAGCATTCCCACCTCTGCACTTTCAACCTCATACCCACAAATCCCGTGTTCACCTGATCCCTCTGCCAACCCTCCCTCCAGTATCCTGGACCTTCTGATCCATGCTTCTTAGTCTACCCACCTGTCAACCTTGCACCACCCAACCCAATAATATCACTACCTTCCTGTCCTATCCTTTCAATACACAACTACACTCTATCATTATCATAGATTACATCCGTATGGGTGATGGTTAACAAACTTCTCTTCTCTTTCTATTACTTGTAAACCTATCTTACAGACAGTAGCTCTCTGAGAATGCTCAATTTCCTTAATTCATATCTGTGAGGTCATATACTGTTCATTCTTCAATCCCTGGCTTGCTTCACTTAACATAAGGTCTTCAAGATTCATCCATGATATCCTGTGTGTTAGCACTTTATTCCTTCTTAGAGCTGAGTATTATTCCACTGTATGTATGTATTACATTTTGTTTATCCAATCATCTGTTGATGGGCACCTGGGTTGATTCCAACTTTTGGCAATAGTGAACAATTCCACTATGAACATTGGAGTGCATATATCTGTTTGTGTCTTTGTTTTCAATTCTTCAGCGTATAAACCCAGCAATGGAATTGCTGGATCATATGGAAGCTCTATAATTAGGTTTTTGAGGAACCATCAAACTGTCCTCCATAGTGGTTGGATCATTCCCCAATCACACCAGCAGTGGATGAGGGTTCCTATTTCTCCACATCCTCTCCAACACTTATAGTCTGATGTTTTTTTAAAAGCAGCCATTCTAATGGTATCTCATTGCAGTTTTGATTTGCATTTCCCTAATAGCTAGGGATGTTGAACATCTTTTCATGTGCTTTTTAGCCATTTGCATTTCTTCCTCAGAGAAGTGTCTTTTCAGGTCACTTGCCCAATTTTTAAATGGGTTGTCTTTTTATTTTCAAGGTGTAGGATTTCATTATATATGAAGGAAATTAGGCTCCTATCAGATATATGGTTGCCAAATATTTTCTCCCATTGGTAGACTGTCTTATTTACTTTCTTGATAACATCCTTTCAGGTGCAGAAGTTTTTAATTTTGAGGAGATCCCATTTATCTATTTTTTTCTTTTGCTGTTTGTTCTTTGGGTATGAATTTCATGAAACCATTTCCTATTACAAGGTCCTGTAGATGCTTCCCTACATTATCTTCCAAGGTCTTCATAGTCTTGGCTCTTATATTTAGATCTTTGATCCATCTTGAGTTGATTTTTGTATAAGGTGTGAAATGGTGTTCTTCTCTCAATCTTTTGGATATGGATATCCAGTTTTCCAAGCACCATGTGTTGAAGAGGCCATTTTCTCTTAACTGAGTGGGCTTGGTGCCCTGTCAAATATCAGATGACTATATTTGTAAGGATCTATATCAGAACACTCAATTCGGTTCCCTTGGTCAGTATGTCGAGCATTGTGCCAATACCATGTAGTTTTGACCACTGCAGCTTTGTAGCATGTTTTAAAGTCAGGTAGTGTGATACCTCCAAATTCATTTTTCATTTTCAATATGTCTTTGGTGATTCAGGGCCACTTACACTTACAAATAAATTTTGTAGTTAGTTTTTCCAATTCATTAAAAAATATAGTGTTGTTTTGTGGGGGGGGATTGCATTTAATCTGTAGATTACTTTGTTTAGATAAATATCTTGAATGTTTAGTCTTCCTATCCATGAACAGGGAATATTCTTCCATTTATTTAAGTCTTCTTTGGTTTTCTTTAACAGTGTTGTGCAGTTTTTTTTTTATAAATCCTTTACCTCTTTAGTAAAATTTATTCTTAGGTATTTGATGCTTTTACTTACTATTGTAAATGGTATTTTTTTCTTGATTTCCTCCTCAGATTGCTCATTATTGGTGTACAGAAATGCTACTGATTTTTGATCATTGATCTTATAGCCTGTGACTTTACTGAATTCCTTTATAGGTTCTAGAAGCGTTGTTGCAGATTGCTTGGGGCTTTCTATGTATAGGATCATGTCCTCTGCAAATAGTGAAATTTTTACTTCTTCCTTTCCAATTTGGGTGCTTTTATATCTTTTTCTTGCCTCAATGGTTTAGCAAGTACTTCTAACACAATGTTAAATAGGAGCGGTGATAGTGGGCATTTTGTTCACAATCTTAGAGGGACTTTTTTAGGATTTCACCATTGAAGATGATGTTGGCTCTGGGTTTTCCATATATACCCTTTATCATGTTCAGAAAGTTTCCTTGTATTACTATTTTTTGCAGTGTTTTTTATCAGGAAAGAGTTCTGTATTTGTCCAACCTTTTTTCTGTGTCTATAGAGATGATCATGTGATTTTTTCCTTTCAATCTGTTTATGTGGTGTATTACATTGATTGATTTTCTTATGTTGAAATATCCTTGTATACCAGAGATGAAACCCACTTGGTCATGGTATATAATTTGTTTGATATGTTGTTGAAGGCAATTAGCAAGTATTTTGCTGAGGATTTTTGCATCTAGGTTCATTAGAGAGATTGGTCTGTAATTTTCCTTTCCTGTGGCATCTTTGTTTGGCTTTGGTATTAGGGTAATTTTGGCATCATAGAATGAGTTAGGCAATGTTCCTTCTACTTTTATTTTTTGGGAAAGCTTAAGGAGGTTTGGTGATAGCTCCTTACAAAATGTTTGGTAGAATTCACCTGTGAAGCCATCAGGTCCTGGACTCTTCTTATTTGGGAGGTTTCTGATGACAGTGTCTATCTCTTACTTGTAATTGGACTGTTTCATTCATCAATTTCTTCTTTCATCAATGTAGGCTGCTGTGAGTTTCCAGGAATTTGTCCTTTTCCTCTAATATATCATTCTTGTTGGCATATAATTTTTCAAAGTATCATTTTATGATACTCTTTATTTCTGTGGGGTCAGTGGTGATATCCCCTTCCTTATTTCTTATTTTGTGTATTTGCATCTGCTCTCTCTTTTTCTTTGTTAGTATGGCAAAGGGTTTGTCAATTTTATTGATCTTCTCAAGGAATCACCTTTTTGTTTTGTTTATTTTTTCTAGTGCTTTCTTATTTTCTATCTAATTTCATTCTGCTCTAATCTTTGTAATTTCCTTCTTTCTTCTTCCTTTGGGGTTAGTTTGTTGTTTTTCTAATTCCTCCAAGTATACAGTTAGGTCTTCAATTATAGCCCTTCCTTCTTTTTGATATATACATTTATGGCTATGTATTTCCCTCTCAGTACAGCTTTGTCTACATCCTATAATTTTTGATATGTTGTGTTGTCATTTTCATTTGTTTCAAGGTAGTTATTGATTTCTTTTGAGATTTCCTCTTTGACCCACCTTTTGTGTAAGAGTGTGTTGTTTAACTTCCATATCTTTGTGCCCAGCCTGGTTCTCTGGCCCTTAGTGATTTCCAATTTCATTCCATTGTGGTCAGAGAAATTACTTTGTATAATCTCAGTCTTTCTGAATTCATTGAGAATTGTTCTGTGGCCTAGCATGTTCTCTATCTTGGATTATGATCCATGTGCACTTGAGAAGAATGTATATCCCACTGTATTTGGATGTAGTGTTCTGTATATATCTATTAGGCCCAGATCCTCTAAGGTATTATTCAGAGTCTTTGTTTCTTTAATGATTCTCTGTTGAGATGTTCTGTCTAATGGTGATAATGGTGTATTAAATTCCTCCAATATAATTGTAGAGGCATCTGTTACTCCACTTAGTTTTTCCAGTGTTTGCCTCATGTATTTTGAGGTGCCCTGTTTAGGGGCATAAATGTTTATGATTTTTCTTTCTTCTTGAAAGATTACCCCTCTTACTAATATATAGTGTCCATCTTTGTCTGTTATGATTTTTTGCATTTAAAGTCTATTTTGTCTGATATTAGTTTAGATACTCCCACCCTTTTTTGGTTGTTGTTTGCTTGTAAAATTGTTTTCCAGCCATTCACTTTCAGCCTACTTGAATCCCTGGTTCTAAGGTGGGTTTCCTGTAGACAGCATAGAGATGGGTGATTTTTCCTTATCGCTTCTGCCAAACTGTGCCTCTTGACTGGTAAGTTTAGTCCATTAGCATTCAGTGTAATTACTTTGAAGGAATTTCTTATATCAGCCATATTTTCTTGAGTTTATTTATGTCATATGTTGTTTTAGTTTTTATTTTTTTGTCTTTATAGTTGTTCTTACACTCTCCTCCAACTCTCTCTCTCCTGTTTTTTCCTCTCAACCTGTAGAATTTCCTTTAATATTTCTTGAAGGGCAGGTTTCTTATTGGCATACTCTTTTAATTTTTATTTTCTGTGAATATTTTGAACTCTCCATCATTTTTGAATGCCAAGTTTGCTGGATAGAGAATTCATGACTGGAAGTTTTTTATTTGAGCAACTTGACTATGTCATAACACTGTCTTCTTTCCTCCATAGTTTCAGATAAGAAATCAGTACTTAATTTTATTGAGCTTCCCTTGTATGTGATGGTTCTCTTTTCTCTTGCTGCCTTGAGTACTTTCTCTTTGTCTTGAGCATTGGATGTTTTGACAAGTATATGTTTTGGAATAGTCCTATTAAGATTTATACTGTTTGGGGTGCACTGTCCTTCCAGGAAATGTACATCTATCTCCCTCAATAGGGTTGGGAAATTTTCAACCATTATTTCCTTCAACACTCCTGTTTTCTTTCCTTTCTCTTCTCCCTCTGGGATGCCTATAATGTGTATGTTTGTGCATTTTGTGTTGTCTTTTAAGTCCCTAGGTCTCTGCTGGATTTTTTCTATCTTTTTCTCTATCTTTTCTACTATCTTTTTGATTTCAGATGTACTGTCTTCCACATCACTAATTCTTTCTTATGCTTGTTCAAATATGCTGTTATGTGATTTTAGTGTCTTTTTGATTTCTTGGATTGTGCAGTTCATCACCGTCAGGTCCGTTATCTTTTTATGTATGTTTATAATTTCTTCAGTATGTTCTCCCAGTGTCTTCTTATATCCTTAATCTCTTCCTTCACTTCCAATTATGGTGGTCCATGATATTTGTTTGGGCAGCTTTGAGTAGCTGTTTGATATTCTGCATCTCTTCCTGGTTTTTAGTTTGTTCCTTGCACTGGTCCATGTCTTCCTGTTTCTTAGTTTGGTTTGTAATTTTTCATTGCCCTCTGGTCATCATTTATCTTGATGGGTATATTCAGTTGATTAGTTTCTCTCTCTGTTCTAGAGTTTTGTTTAGCTGCTGGTTTTGTGTGTTTGTTGAGGTTTCTCTTTGACACTTTGCTTTTCTTGTTCCATTTCCATGCTGTTTTCTATGTTCCCTTGAAGGAAAAAGATTAGGGCCAGAGAAATCAATAGAGGTAAGAAAAGAAAAAGCGCAACAGGAATAATAATAAAAGTTAGAAAAGGGGCCATATAAGACTTAGTAAAATGAGTATTTAATTCATGTGAGCAGTGTAGAGTAATAGGACTAAAAAGTGGAGTTCTTATAATGAAATGGGAAGCCAAATAGATAAAAATATATAGAATGATTTAAAAGGCCAGAATAATGAGAGAGAAAGAGAAGAGACAGAACAGAAAGAAAAAGTTAATAAAAATTTAAAAAAGAAAACAGAATAGACAAGATAGAAATCAAAACCAGTAAAGATGAGGACTAATCAAAAAAGGTGGAATGGAAGCACCACAACAGAAAGCAGAAGATAGAAAGACAAAGGAAGGAAAATAGATAGTGTTGGTAAACAAATCAGTATACACAGAAAGTAGGAAATCAAGGAAGGAGAAGCACAGCAAAGAAGAAACAAGCGAGTAGTCCCTAATTTTAAAAAAGATGGAGGGGGAGGAAAGAGGGCAGAAAAACAAGAAACAAAACAACAACAATAAAAACAAACACACAAGCAAGCAGTCAAACAAAGCTAAGGAAGAACATCATTCCTTCTTGGACCCTTTTGGAGCCTCTGAGTCTGCCTGTGATCATCAATTACCGCTTCTCTCTGTAGGTTTTAAGGTGGGTTTTAGAGAGTAAACTAAGTTAACATTTTTTTTACTAACTTTTTTTTTTTTTGGAAAAATAATGGACCCAAAAGAAGCTAGTACAAAATTAATGTCTATGTTTTCCCTGTCCTAAGGTATCAACTGGTTATTAGATATCCCTGTGGACCACCACTCTTATAGGAGTCAGGAATCGAACCAGGGACCTCATACATTCAAGGCAGAAAATCCTCCACTGAGCTACCCCTCCAAATGTGTCAACCAGCTCTTCAGAAAGCTATTCAGTCACTTTCTCCCAGGCAGATTTTATTCCCTTTGGGCAGCTGGATTCAGCAAGCTGTATGAGCAGATCCCCCCTCCCCTCTCCTGTTCAGGTTGAGTTCCCTTTTGAAATTCAGATGGGACCCTGATGACTAAGTACACAGCACCTAAGTGATTTTTCAAGCCTCTTCTAGATGACCCCTTCTTCCC
>PVKH010010031.1:0-18496 GCA_004027955.1 Chaetophractus vellerosus
TCCTCTAAGCCAAACTCAGCATATAAATGCACTACCTTACCCGTCTATCCCCCACTCCAGCATGGGACATGAGTCCAGGGGATGAGCCTCCCTGGCACCGAGGAATTATTACCAAGCAATGACTAGAGATGAATCTGGAAAATTATCTTGAAAAAAAAGGGAGAAATATTAAATACAAATGAGTTTTTAAGGCTGAGACTTCAGAGTGAGTCAGGAGGTTATTCCAGAGGTTACACTTATGCATGTCTCAGTAGGTTCTCACTGACTGCCGCAGTAAACAGTGCCTCAAACAGTGAGGCTCCTGAGGGCTCTAGACACTATAAGCAGGGCAGACCAAGCTCAGGAATGGACCTTTCTTTGGAATACATGCTCCACAATGTAACAGAGTTAGTCATTTATAATTTCCCTACACATGGCTTTTCTGCCCCTTTTATTTGAACCTATAATTAGCACTATATTTGTTAAATATATGTCCGTGAGACTTAAATCTTTGGTCTGTTCAGATGCCAGTAGAACCCTGAATCTCAGCAGAGTTGCACCATGGGCTCATTGTGTCTGAATAGAGAATCCATAAATCAGATTGAAAGCACAGACTTTCCATGATATTTTTTTCTCAATAGAGTTAGAGAAATTCTTCATATATCACTGTTCATAGAGAGGTATTACATTTATCATATATTGTAGCTAAGAAATTATAATGGGATTTCACATTATAAATCAGTTTTTAATATTCCATATTATATTTAAAAGGTTCCCCAAAACAAAAAATAAAAATGAAAAATCTCAAAAAATTTACATTCCTCTAGAGAAAGAAACAAAATCCTGTCTTGTAAAAGACAAATTCAAAGATGAAAAATAAGGCTTTTATAAAAATTTAAAACCATGATATACATGTAAATGTTTCTAACATGGCATAAAAGAATAATTGAAATTCTAGAGAAAGTTTTGCTTTCATATTGCTTTAGATGATTCTTTAAAAATAACCATTAGGAAAATTTTTCTTGCCAAAAAGTTGAGGGTTTTGCTATCAAATGGAAAACTAGAAGTGCATTTGTTCATTGACCTCAGTAAATGAGATTTTATATTTCTCACTGCCAGTTACATGAAGACATTTTTAAGTCAGTATGAATGATTAAATCTTCTAGTCAATAAAGAATTTTTTCCAGTATGAATGCCAACAGCTCCCTCTATCTGTTTTGAAGTTAAGTCAGTTTCAGACTGTTAAACATCAATAAATGAGAATTGCTATATTTACTTCAGTGGAATGGGCCCCCTTTTTTAAGTGCTTAAGTGTTAGTTACCACTTTAGTTTGTCTTTTTTGGTAGAAGAATATAACTTCATAGCAACAATGTCTACATTATTAGTAGAACAACTATTACTGATAAAATTCTTTTTTCTTTAGGAAAAGACTGATTTTATAAAAGGACATGTGATTTACTATCATAGAAAATATTTTGGGGAATTTAGAAATTGTATATCATATTGTGAAGTGTCCTATATTGTGTGCATTACTCATAAAAGAAGTGAATTTATTTATTTCATAATCAGAACATGATTGTATTTTATCAAAAAGTCAAGTTTCATAGATCAACATATAACATTTGGTTGCATGATCTAGATACATCAAGTGCTACACACACAAACATACAAACACACACACTTACTCTTGAAATACTGAACTACTGACAGTATTTATTCTCTATAGTATTTTTCAGGCATAGTTGTATGCACTGTAACTGGAGAACTCTTATCCATAACTTTCCAATCCACCATCATAACTTGAGACTTAAAAATTCTATTTATTCTTTGAGAATTCCCTTATCTTTCACAGAATTAAATGTTAGGACATATGTACTACTATACTTCTCTGTACATAGTGCTGGTGGATTACTGAAACCTTGGTATGATATTGATTTTATTGAATTTGAATCCTACTTCTTTCCTTTTTGTCAGGGATAATTTATTTCCTGAAATAATTCAATTATAGCATATAGAAGATTCCTTATACATATTTTTGAATTAATGAAAGTACTTTCTTCTATGATTACCATTGAAATAGAAAGAACACAGAATACATTTTTTATTTTTATTTTTTTTACTTAGATTACATAAATGTTACATAAAAATTATAGGGAATTCTCATATGTGCTGCTTGCTACCCCTCCCACACTTTCCCACATTAACAACATCCTTCATTAGTGTGGTACAGTTGTTACAATTTATGAACTCATATTGTAGCATTGCCACCAAGTGTGGGTTATAGTTTATATGATAGCTTAAACTCTCTTCCACACATTTTTGTAAGTTATGACAAGAAATATAATGGCCTGTATCCATCACTGCAATGTCATTCAGGACAATTCCAATGTCCCCAAAATGCCACCATATTGCACCTTTTTTTTTTAAAAGATATACTTAAGTTACATAAATGTTACATAAAATATATAGGTGATTCCCATATGCCCTGCTCCCCACACCTCCCACATTTTCCCACATTAGCAACATCCTTCATTAGTGTAGCATATTCATTGCAATTGATGAACATATTTTGGAGCATTGCCAATAATCATGGATTAAAGTTTACCATGTATTTTACACTCTCTCCTACCGAATTCTGTAGGTTATAGCAAAATATATACTGGCCTGTATCTGTCATTGCAATGTCATTCAGGACAATTCCCAAGTCCTGAAAATGCCCCCACATTACACCTGTTTTTCCCTTTCTCTGCCCTCAGAACCTCCAGTGGCCATGTCTCCAAATCAATGATATAATTTCTTCCATTGGTAGAATGACAATAAGTCTATAGTAAAATACCAGTAAGTCTACTTTAGTCCATAGTTCATTCCCTAATCCTGAGGACTCTGAGATGGTGATGGCTACTCCACCTCTAATTGAGAGGGGCCTGCAATACATTAGGGCTGATGTATGGGATTCTCTTGCTTGGGGTTGTAGACTCTTGGTTACTTGGTACTGTAGTTGTCAATCATCACCTCCTTGTTAGTTGTCCTGAGTGAGACCATTGAACCGGAGAGCAGGTGTTGCAGCTCCATTGAGACTCGAGTCCCAGGTGGCACATGGACAGCCCAAAGATTTAAATCTCTTGGATGTGCATCTAACAACTCTAGTACTAATTATGGGTTCAAATAGAAAGACAGAAGAGCCTTGTGTGGGGAAAAGACAACTGAGTCCAACTCTGTCACCCTGGGGAGCATAAATTCCAAAGTAGTGCCCATTGACAAGGCACCAAACTCCTAAGCTATCTGCCCTGATTATAGTGTCTGGATGTCTTCAGAGCCCTAAGGAGCCCTGCTATTTAGGGTAGCATCTAGTTTAGTAGTCAACGAGATACTGATAAGACGTACATAAGTGTGACCTTTGGAATGACCTCCTGATTCACTTTGAAGTCTCTTAGCCATAAAAACTCATTTGTCTTGATCTTTTCCCCCTTTTGATCAAGGTGTTTTTCCAGCTGCATTGCTAGTTGGTGCTTGGTAGTAATCCCTCAGTGGCAGCGAGGCTCATCCCTGGGGTCATGCCCCATGCTGGGGGTTACGTAATGTATTTATATGCTGAGTTCCACTTAGGGAAAAGCCATATTTGTGGAACAAGGAGGCTCCCAGGATGCAAATTTTAGGAACCCTATAATAATAGGCTAAATTTCCATTTCAAGAGTAAGTGTTCATAAGCACAGTCATCAATATCAAGGACCCATCAATGGATCATCCTCCTTCCCTAGTGATTGTCTCTGTACTCAGGAGATTCTTGGTGTTTCATTAGAGAATGTGGCAGAGCTCTCCAGGAAGGGAATTTGGTATTCCTTCAGTTATTGTGTGAATGTCCACCCACCATGACCGTGCCCCAAGAATATCTGAACATATTTATATGCCTTGTGTGTATGCCCAGGTGAGTTTCCTCCCATGTATCCCCCATCACTGACACCTGGCACCAATGATCCTCCCCAGCCACAGTTGAAACTCTTCTGTGATCCAAAACTTCTTCAAAAATGAAGCCAATAAAATAGCCAAATACAATTAATTAAAAAATGAAATAATAATGACAGTTTTAAAAATAGAAAGTAAAATACAAAAAAATTTTTAAATAAAAAATTTGGGGGGATAATAGAAACTAATGAAAAATAGTTTTAAAATTTTTTTGACATTTTGCCTTTCATCACTGTAAGATCTGTTGTCCTATATGTACAGTGACATTTCTTCCCATTTATTCCCCCAGTGTCTTACTTTTTTCATTTTGTCTTCCAAGAAATTTTAGGCTACAGAAAAGTCACATACTGAGTACAGGGAACTCCCATATACCCAACATCCTCACCCTTTTCCCCCTTCCCCTATTAATAACATTTCATATGTGGATGATATGTTTGTTACAGCTGATGTACAAATGTTGAAACATAGCTACCAACCATGATCAATGATTTACATTATAGTTTACATTTTGGACCATACACTTTTATAAATTTTGATGTAAATTTAACATGGGATGTATTCATCATAGCAAGACCATGTAGAACACATCCATTGCTCCCAAAATGCCCCCTGTTGCATCTATCCTATTCCTCCCTCCCCCTCCTCTAGGGACCCCATGGCAACCACCAGGCCTCACTCTTTAAAGGACAAGATTCATAGTTACTTGTAACAACACTGAGGGCTTGACGCACTGGTCTGTCCTGCCCTATTGGTCACCCCCCATGCTCTCGAGAGATTCTTGCCCCTGTATTTGAGAGCATAGTGGGTGTCCCCAGGACTGGAGTCCACCACCTTTCTGCTCATTATGTGGGTCTCCACCCACTGATATAACACACTATGGCAAGATGAACACTTACACAGTCCCTAGAAACCTTCCCCAGCTGTGCCCTGTCCCTAATGCCCTCCACATCCAATACCCCAAGCCAGCAAGCCTCACTTTCCATATTGCCAATAGAGCATTTACAACATTGTAATTTCAACCATGTACCTGCCAATCCCCAGTGTTCACCTAGTCCTTCCTCCAACCCTCCCCTCAGTTCCATGGACAGTCCAACCCACCCTCCCCACCCCAACCCCTTACAAACCAGCACTGCCTATCCCAAGAGTATCATTACACCACTGTCATGTCCCTACACTGAGCAACTACACACTTCCAACTTATCATAGATTTTGCCTATATGGGCATTGGTTCTCAACCTTTTTCCCCCCTATATCCTGTAAACCTATCTTCTAGATTCTAGCTCTGTGAGTCTGCTCAATTTTCTGAATTCATATCAGTGAGGTCATGTAAGATTTGGCCTTCAGTGGCTGGCTAGCTTCACTCAACATATTGTCCTCAAGATTCATCATGTTATCCCATGTATTAACACTGTATTTCTTCTTGCAGCTGAATAATATTCCATTGTATGTATATTCGACAATTTGTTTATCCATTCAACTGTTGAAGGACGTTTGGGTTGATTCCAACTTTTGGCAATAGGGAATAATGCCACTATAAATATTGGTGTGGATACATGTTCGTGTTCTTGCTTCCAGTTCTTCTGGGTGTATACCCAGCAGTGGAATTGCTGGACCATATGTCAGTTATATAGTTAGTTTTCTGAGGAACCACCAAACTGTCTTCCACAATGGCTGGATCATTCTACATTCCCACCAGCAGTGGATAAGGGTTCCCATTCCTCCACAATCTCTCCAACACTTGTAGTCCTCTGATTTTTTAATAGCTGCCAGTATAATAGTGTAAGATCATATCTCATTGTAGTTTTGATTTGCCTCTCCCTAAAAGCTAGTGATGTTGAGTATCTTTTCATGTGCTTTTTAGCCATTTGTACTTCTTCTTTGGATAACTGTCTATTCAAATCACTTGCCCATTTTTTAAATCGATTGTCTTTTTACTTTCAAGGTGTAGGGTTTCTTTATGTATGCAGGATATTAGCTCCTTATCACATATATGGTTAAGAAATATTTTCTCCCTTTGAGCAGGTTGCCTTTTTTACTTTCTAGACAAACTCTTTAGAAGTACAAAAGGTTTTAATTTTCAGGAATTCCCATTTATCTATTTTTTCTTCCACTGCTCATGCTTTGGGTGTGAGGTTCATGAAACCATTTCCTATTATAAGATCCTGTAGATGCTTCCCTATATTATCTTCCAAGGTGTTTCTGGTGTTGGCTCTTATATTTAGATCTTTGATCCACCTTGAGTTAATTTTTATATACAGTGTGAGATGGTGTTCCTCTCTCATTCTTCTGGATATTACTATCCAGTTCTCCAAGCACCATCTATTGAAGGGGCCATTCTCTTCCAATTGAATGAGCTTGGTGTCCATGTTGAAGATAGGTTGCCAGTTTATATGAGGGTCTTTAAAAGAACTCTCAATTCAGTTCCATTGCTCAGTATATTTATCTTTGTGCCAATACCATGCAGTTTTGACCTCTGTAGCTTTGTAGTATGTTTTAAAGTCAGGTAGTGTGATTCCTCCTATTTCATTTTTCTTTTTAATTAGGTCTTTGGGTATTCGGGGGCCTCTTGCCCTTCAAAATAAATTTGATAGTTAGTTTTTCCAATTCAATAAAAAATGCAATGGTGATTTTTATTGTGATTGTGTTAAATCTGTAGATCAGTTTGGGTAGGATAGATGCCTTAATGAGGTTTATTCTTCTTATGCATGAGCAAGGAATATTCTTCCATTTATTTAAGTCTTCTTTGATTTCCTTTAACAGTGTTGTGTAGTTTTCTTTGTATAAGTCATTTACATCTTTAGTTAACTTTACTCCTAGGTATTTAATTCTTTTAGTTGCTATTGTAAATGGGATTTTTTTTCTTGATTTCCTCCCCAGATTGCCCATTATTAGTGTATAAAAATGTTACTGATTTTGATCTTATAACCTGTGACTTTACTGAACTCACTTATAAGCTCTAGAAGCTTTGTTGTAGTTTTTTTAGGGCTTTCATGATATAAGATCATGTCATCTGCAAATAGTAAAATTTTTACTTGTTCCTTTCCTATTTGGATACCTTTTATATCTTTTTTCTTCTCTCAGTGCAGAAGCAAGTACCTCTAACACAATGTTACACAGGAGCAGTGAAAATGGGCATCCTTGTCTTATTGCCAACCTTTCAGGGAAAGATTTTAGGATTTCTCCATTAAACACGATGTTAGTTGTGGATTTTTCATATATACCCTTTATTATGTTGAGGAAGTTTCCTTCTATTCATATCTTTCTTGGTGTTTTTATCAGGAAAGGTTGTTGTATTTTGTTGAATGCTTTTTCTGCATCTATAGAGATGATCATTTGATTTTTTTTTCTTTCAATCTGTTTATCTGTGCACTACATTGACTGATTTTCTTATGTTGAACCAGCCTTGCATAACAGGGTTGAAACCCACTTGGTCATGGTGTATAATTTATTTGATGTGTTCTTGAATACAATTAGCAAGTATTTCTTTAAGGATTTTAGCATCTAAGATCCTTAGAGAGGTTGATCTATAGATTTCTTTTGTGGCATCTTTGTTTGGTATTAGGGTGATGTTGGCATCATAGAATGAATTAGGCAATGTTCCCTCCACTTCTATTTTTTTGGAAGAGTTTAAGCAAGATTGGTGTTAGTTCTCTCTGAATTTTTGATAGAATTCGCCTGGGAAGCCATCTGCTCCTGGTCTCTTCTTAGTTGGGAGGTTTTTGATGTCTAATTCTAGCTTGTTATTTGTGATTAGTTTGTTGAGTTCATCAGTTTCTTCTTTCATCAATGTAGGCTGCTTGTGTGTTTGTAGGAATTTATCCTTTTCCTCTAAATTATCTATTTTGTTGCTATATAATTTTTCAAAATATCCTCTTATGATACTCTTTATTTCTGTGTGGTCAGTGGTGATATCTCCTTCCTCATTTCTTATTTATATATTTGCATCTTCTCTCTGTTTTTCTTTGGTAGTCTAGGTAAGGGTTTGTAAATTTTATTGATCTTCTTGAATAACCAGTTTTTGGTTTTGTTTATTTTTTCCAGTGCTTTTGTATTTTCAATTTCATTTATTTCTGCTCTAATCTTTGTTATTTCCTTCCTAATACTTCCTTTGGGGTTAAATTGTTGTTCTTTTTCTAATTCCTCCAAGTGTGCAGTTAGGTCTTTGATTTTAGCTCTTCTTTTTTAATATAAGCATTTATAGTTATGAATTTTCCTCTCAGTACAGTTTTTGCTGCATCACATAGGTTTGATACATTGTGTTTTCATTTTCATTTGTTTCATGGTAGTTACTGATTTCTTTTGTGATTTCCTCTTTGACCTACTATTTGTCCAGGAGTGCCTAATCTGGTTCTCTGTCCCTTACTGATTTCCACCTTCATTTCATTGTGGTCAGAGAAATTACTTTGCATAATTTCAATCTTTCTGAATTCATTGAGATTTGTTCTGTGGCTTAACTTGTGGTCTTTCCTGGAGAATGATCCATGTGCACTCAAGAAGAATCTATATCTAGCTGCATTTGGGTGTAATGTTCTGGATATGTCTATTAGGACCAGATCCTCTAATGTATTATTCAAAGTCTTGTTTCTTTATTAATTCTCTTTCGAGATGTTCTGTCTAATGGTGATAATGGTGTATTAAAGTCCCCCACTATAATTGTAGAGGAATCAATTTCTTCATTCAACTTTTCCAGTGTTTGTCTAATGTATGTTTAGGCACTCTGGTTAAGTGCATAAATGTTTATGATTGTTCTGTCTTCTTGATAGATTACTCCTTTTATTACTATATAGTGTCCAACATTGCCTCTTATAATAGTTTTGCATTTAAAGTCTATTTTGTCCAAATATTAGCATAGCTACTCCCATCCTTTTTTGTTTATTTTTTGCCAACCATTCACATTCAGCTTCCTTGCATCCCTTGGGTCTAAGGTGGGTTTCTTGTAGACAGTATATAAATGGGTCATATTTCTGTGTCTATTCTGCCAAACTGTGCCTCTTGACTGGTGAGTTTAATCCATTAACATTCGATGTTAATTTATCTTCTTATCTTTTTAGTTGTTCTTACACTCTCCTCCAACTCTCCTTTTCTCCTGTTTTTTTTTCTTTCAACCTGCAGAACTGCTTTTAGTATTTCTTGAAGTGCAGATTTCTTATTGACATACTCCTTAATTTCTGTTTATCTGTGAATATGTTAAGCTCTCCCTCATTTTTGAATGCCAATTTTCCTGGATAGAGAATTCTTAGCTGGAAGATTTTTTTCTTTTAGCACCTTAACTATGTCATACCATTGCCTTCTTGCCTCTATGGTTTTGGATGAGAAATCAGCACTTAATCTTATCAAGCTTCCCTTGTATCTGATGCTTCTCCATTCTCTTGCTGCTTTCAGTATTCTCTTTTTGTCTTGAGCATTGAACAACTTGACAAGTATATATCTTGGAGTAGGCCTGTTAGGATTTATACTCTTTGGGGTGTGCTGCACTTGCTGGACACATAGATCTATGTCTTTCAATAGAGTTGGGAAGTTTTTAACCATTATTTCCTTCAATACACCTTCATCTCCTTTCCCTTCTCTTCTCCCTCTGGGATGCCTATAATGAGTTTGTTTGTGTGTTTCATCTTATCATTCAAATCCTTGAGTCCCTGCAAATTGTTTCTATCTTTTTATCTCTCTGTTCTACTGTTTGATTTCAGCTGAACTGTCTTCCACATTGCTGATTCTTTCCTCTGCCTTTTCAAATCTGTTGTTTTAAACTAAAAAAAAAATCTCTTATGTGCTTCCAGTGACTTTTTGATTTCTTGTATTGTGTGAATTATCACCATCATATTCATTATCTTTTTATGTTTGTTTACAATTTCTTCAGTGTGTTCTCTCAGCTTCTTCTTAATATCCTTAATCTCTTCCTTCACTTCATTAAGTTGATTCGTGATATTTGTTTGGGCATTCTGATTAGTTGTTTCATATTCTGCATCTCCTCTTGTTTTTTAGTTGGTTCATTGGTCTGGGTTATGTCTTCCTCTTTCTTAGTATAGGTTTTAATTTTTTGTTGATGTCTAGGCATCAGTTTATCTTGATATGTTTGTTCAGTTGATTAGCCTCTTTTTTGAATGTAGGGTTTTACTTTGTTGTTGTTGTTGTGTGTGTGGTAATTTTTCTACTTTGACACTTCGATCCTCTTATTCTACTTTCATGCTGTTGTCTATGTTCGCTTGGGAAAAAAAATTAGGGTTAGAGAAAAGGAAAGCAGTATGAAGAGAAAAAATACAATAATGATAATAGTAAACGATAGAAGAGGAGCTGTATAAGACCTAGGAAAATGAATAATTAACTCAAGTAAGAATTGAAGAGGAATAAGAATAAAAAAGTAAAGTAAAATAATGAAATGAGAAACCAAGTAGAGAAAAATATATAGAATAAATTAAAAGGCCAGGATGATGAGAAGGTGGGGAAAGGGTAAATAAAAGACAAAAAGAGAAAAAAGTAAAAAAAGATAGAAAGCAGAGGGAGAAAAAGAGTGGAATAAGAACATGAAAAATGGAAGACCAAACAAAAAGAGGTGGACTGAAAGAACAACAGAAAGCAGAAGACCGAAAGATGAAGAAAGGAAAAGAAATAGCATCAGTAAACTAAATTGGTAAACAACAACAAAAAAATGGGAAAAAAAGGAAGGGGAAACAGCAAAGAAGAAACAAGACAGCAGCAACTAATTAACAAAAAAAGGAGAGGGGAGAAAGAGGATAAAAATGATAAAAGAGCAAAAAACAAACAAACAAAAAACAAGCAAGCAAACAACCCTAGAAAAACATCCTTCCCTCTTAGGCCCCTAAGGAAATTCCCAGGCTGCTGATCTTTAAGAATCAATTACCCAGCAGCCAGCCCTTTGTAGGTTTGGAACCAGGTTTTAGTGAGTAAAATGAGTTAAATTGAAAACAGGGAACTTTTTAAAGAAAAAATAAGAGGTACAAGAAAAGCTAATACAAAAAATATGTCTATGTTTCCTTTCCTAAAATATCTGCTGGATTTCTGATAACTCGGTGGATTACTTCTCTAAGAAGAGCTGAGAATTGAACCAGGGACCTCATATATTCAAGGTGGGACCTTCTCCACTGAGCTAAACCTTAATTCTTGGGTCAGTTAGCTTTTGAGAAAACTATCTACCCACTTTCCCTCAGACACGTTAGAATCTTTGCAGTTGGTCAGATCCCTGCTAATTAGGTGCCTCTCTGTCCCTGCCCCCTTTCTATTCTAATTGCTTTCTCTCCCAGGGAAGCTGGCATGACAGCTTGTGTGAGCAGATCCTCCCTCCTCTCTCCTGGTCAGGTTAAACTTCCTTCTGATATTCAAAAGGGACCCTGGTGATTGAACCCACCACAAAGAAACCACTCTCGACCCTCTTCCAGACCCCTCCTCCTCCCAGAAAACCCTATATAGGCCTTTGAAAGCTTACTGAGAGTTCCTACTGCCAGCCTCCCTAAGGGGAGTTGGAATTTTGAAAGTTTTCAGTGTGTGACTAGTCTGTTGTCTGTCTCTGCCCTCTCCCCACCCAAGTTCCTCTCTCCCAGGGTGGCTGAGTGCTTCAGGCTTCTTGAGCAGATTTCCCTCTCCCTCTTCCCAGGCTCACCTTAGTCCTGACTGTTATGCTCCCCAAAGTTGAAAGGGGGCCCATGTAACCAAACCCAGAGAAAGGAAACCCCTTTCCACCCTTTGCCAGAACCTTTTTTCTCCCAGAAAATGCTGCAACCACTCAGTGGTTGGTGGGAGTCAGGGGGTTCCTGGAGGTTTTTGCCTTGAGGGTGGAGCTTAGCTGCCTGTTATTTCCAGTTACAGGGGTGAGAAACTCACTGTTTTCTCTTGGGCTCTTTATTTCTCTGTCCAATTTCCTCCAGGTTGATGCCCTGAAGCCTCCTGCTATGTGGGTTCCCAAAAAAGCTCACTGGGGAATGATTTTGCAATTCTCAGCCAGTTTTTGTGGGAGATCTCGGGAGTACACACCTAAGCCAACGCCATCTTGTTGGAACCTCCCAGAATGCAGTTTTAACCATTCTTTATCATGAAGAAAAAAACATTTCACATATTATCCGATTTTCTCCATGAACCAGTGATATATCTATTATCCCAATTTATAGTAGATGTTCTAAAGAATATTCTAAATTGATCTCTTAGCCATGCTGCACAACTAACAATCTAAGTTTTGATCCAAACTTCCAGAAGAGAATTTCTTGTTATTTTTTACTCCATTTTCAACTCCTTTTACTTCAAGTTTCAACTCCATTGTTTTAGATTAATTAAGAAACAATTTATAGCTAACCACATTTAGTTAAAATACATTTTCATTTATTTTATTACTGCTTTGTTAAGATGGTTTTATTCTTCATAATCAAAATAGCAAATTGTATATGCTTTCATATAAATTGATTTTTTGGGTATTTGGGTATATGCAGTGATCATAATTATATTTGAAACCAAAGATGAAGTTATTACCTGGAGATGTCCATCTCTTGCTTCTTTGACTGTTCAAGAAATCATTCCTTTATACAATCTAGTTCTTTGGAGGCATATATATCTACTTTGTTTTTGAGTATCCTATAATTCCTTGCTTTTCTAATCCTTTAAATTAATGAGATTGATGAAGTGCTAGGATGATTACACACACACACACACAATTAACATTAACAATGCTCCAGTGGTTAATGGAATTTTGGAAATTATGCTTTTCCCTGCAGTCCATCGTTGTTGAATCTTCCCTTGATATTTCCAAGAATTATCTGTTTTTCTTTACATAGGCACTCGTGCAACCTGTTTCCTTTTACTTTTCATGACATGAACTGTTTAACTGCCAAGCATAGCCTTTATATCTAAAAATGTGCCTTAATAAGCAATCAGGACTCAGCTCATGAAAAGATTATTGAATGAATAAATAAATGCATGTACAGCCTGCTATTTAGTATCACTGAAATACTCTTTATTTTTTAAACAAGAAATGGGGCATGTATATATGAAATATGTGTACAACATTGCTGGGGAAGCCACATATACACCTATGGACAGTCCCTTAGCCCCTGCCTATCTCCTTCCTTCCTTTTCTATTGTGTGCAGATGTTTCAATATTTTTCCATTTCCCCAGAGGAGATATTAGGTCTAATGGAGCAGCCTGACTATATCTTTAAACCTGAAAGTGGGAATAAGTAATTCCAGCTGCTTATCAGGTCAGGGACTCTCAGTGGCAGGGCCCACTCCCTCTGGATTGTATAAATACCCTGCCCTTGGGCAGCACAAACTTGTCTCTACTCTTTGACTGTAATTAGGGCATTTGGAGCTGCCATCCACCAGCTATTGACCCAGCATGATCCAAGCAGTTGACCTCCCCGGGAAAAGAACAATCCTGAAGTGATATGGTTCCCTCCTATACCCTAAGTGAATGTAAATTGAGTAATAGAAACTCCAGGAAAATGGCCATGATTGAAACTCTTCCCTTGCTCTTTTGGACCTTTTGGACTGTGTAAGCAATAAAGCCTCATTTGCTGAAAGCTTTGTTGTGCCTGAGCCTGTGTTCCCATGAGGCATCATGAAGCAACTCACTCCCCAAACATATATAATTCCATTAACCAATATGATTCCTGCTGAATAGTGATTTCTTATTTAGCTATTTACCAGTTAATTTAGATGCAATTCAATTTCACATCTCAAATATCCAAATGTAATATCAAGATTATATATATGCACAACTTAATATATTTAAATTATGTAATATTATATACTTCTTTAACAACTATTATTCTTCAATTTAGTAAGTGAAACAAAGTGTTAATACACTTTAAAAGAGTCTTCAGAAAATACATGTGTCTGAAATAACAAGCTCAGAAAAAAAGTCATAGCATAAAATAAGCTATTTTCCCCAATTTCACATAAGATAAAAAGCTGAAGCCTTCAGAAGTCCATTAAAAATGAAAGATATTTTAAAAATAAAGTTTGATTAAAATGTAGGAAGTTAGAGATGTTTTTTTAAAAATGCACCCTTTTGAAAGTACTAGGTAAAATAATAAAATTTTGAAAGGAAGTGCAAAAATGCAATTCCCCATTTGCCTCTATGTCTCTTATCCAGCAAAATAAAAATTAGAATTGTTTTTAACAAGGTGCAAAATGCTATAATTTTACAATTGAGAGCACAGAGGTAAGATGCTATTACTTGAGAAGCTTATAGTCATGCCAAGTAGTTATTATGATTATTTTTGTATCATTGTGATTTACCTCTCCCATGTGTGGAACAGAATGCTTTACATAATTATTTTATTCATGTCTCAAAAATATCTTGCTCCAATTGAGATCCAAAGTTAATTTAGCTTTCACCAATCAAGTTCTAATAATAATATTTAATTTGGCACATGCCAAATTTGAAAGAGCTGAACAAGCATGTATTTTTTATTACCTATGGTCTAAGTCTTCTACTAACACAGGTGAAAATAGAAGAGGTAAAGATTGTGTTCTACCTTCCAGGCTGTTACCGGAAAAAGAGAGTGAAAAATGATCTAGCATATGAAGTGATAGAATTATCCCCAGAATGCTATTAGAACATAGAAATTGGAGCAAACAGCTCTAAAATTATTGTCCTTTTCTCATATAAGTTGTACTATTTTTTTCAATTTTTCAGTATTGAATTTATTGATACTTAAGACAGCTTAATGTAGTAAATTAAGCAATATCTTATAATACACACTATGAACCGTTTTAATGAACATATTACAGGTTGGAGAAACTTTCATAATCAAGTATGCTTAAAAATATAAGTGTGTAGTGAATTTTATCACTTTGCATACATCAATCAATGTGAATAAGGGACAGTTATAGATGGGAGATAATTTCTGACAAGCATTTTAGGACAATTCAGTGGAAGAAGCAAGTGATATATGAGTAATTACAAGTTAACATTGCTTCATGGTAAAATGTGGGTTTTCTAGTATCTGGAGTGGCAAATGAGTACAAAGTCATGGGGCTATTCCTAGCCACCCCTCATAAACCATGCTTAGGAAGTCAATTTTATTCTATAGGTGATAGAGATCCCTGAATGCATAGTAAATAAACAATTTGTTTACTTTGAGTATAAGAAAGATTAGAAAATTAGAATTACACTCTGCTGGAAGAGGAAAGATTGCTTTTGAGAGGTAGGAGAAGAATTTAATGATACATAAAAGATATGGTAAGGTCCATTCATGTTTGATCAAAATGGTGATGAAGAGGATCATCATGTGACTGAGTATATAACAAAGTTGATATTTGGTTATAATATTTATCCATGGACTATATTTCTCTGTCTCCCTTGGATACTGGTATGCCTTTGGGACAAGTTCTTCCAATTGCAAAATGGATAGAAGTCATTCTAGCACATTTTCTTTCTGATAGCTGAATACAGAAGAGTGAAAGAGCCAAAAGTTTACTGGAGAATAGAATTGAAAGGAACCTGAATCTCTGAATCAGCACATATAAGTAAGTCAATGGTCAGATAGTTGGTTATTATTGCAGACTTTTATATTTAACATAAAATAGCTTATCTGAAATAAAGTATGATGCAAAAGCTCCAGAACCGGGGGACTTGTTAGATATGGGCATATGTATACACATATGTGTGTGTGAGAGAGAGTAAGAGGGTGAGAGAGAGAACTAACAGGAATTATTTTCAGCTTAAGCTGGGGAAAAATATTCATTTCTTTTTGTGACCTGGGCTAGGTATATAAAAACAACTACTGCAATTAATAAAGGCATTTTTCTTTCATCTGAATTTTTTAGAGAGACTTTTTTTTCAAATATAATGTTAAGGTTTTGTTGTTAGTTAATTATACAGCTTGAAACAGCTTGGTGTTAAATACAAAACTATGAAACATCTGAGACTTTAAATTTCTTAAACACTAGCAAGTTAGCCTACCACAGTTTCATATACATGTACTGGCAGAAGACCTTAGAACCTGGGTCAGAGACACATATGGATTATTAATAATGCTAAAAGCAGCAGCAAGAGCAATCTTAGTGCTGTTCCCCCATGTGTCAATCGGCCAAGTCATGCAGGTTGACCAGATGAGTATTGGATGTTTACCTATGTTTGAAGTGAGTTTATATCACAGGAGAGGAGCCCCTAAATTAGGGGATACTAAGCTTTTATGAACTGCTGCTTCCTATGTCTGCATTCTCTTCCAGAGAAAGAGATTACTCATTACCTTAGAATGTAAGCAACTGTTTTGGAGGGTGGGATCTAAGAGGGCTTTATCTTTATTAATCTTTGTATGTCTCTGGTGTCTTTATAATTTGGAGAGCTTAATTTATAATTTCCAAATAATATTTGCTGTTAAAACATTCCCTTTTCTCAGAAGGCCCAGACTAGAAAATTGTCTCCAACACGTATTCATATGCATAACAAATATGTGTGAATGCATACATATTATGCATATGTACATATATATGTATATGTACACACTTGCACACATGTATTTATGTATATTTATTTATACTTTAAAAAATATATAAAAGCAACATATACAAAAAAACTCATGCTAAGTTCCTTCCTTTTTCTCTTAATTCCGGAATCATTCAGTCTAAAAGTCCTTAGGTGAGGTTGAACACAGTAGGGTTGTGCTCTTGTTCTGCCATCAAGTTAAAAAGTACTCAGAGAATAAGGGGAATGTGTCAACCAGAAAATAAAGGGTTCCATTGGCAAAACTGGAAAAATGTGGGCATCAAAGTAGATGATAATAACAAGATTATAAACAATTAAATAAAATAGAAACTCATGAGCCACTAGTGTTATAAATAAACGGAATGAATACATGAGTACATAGGGAGATTAAAGGACTCTTTTCTACAGAATAATGACACCCAATAAAACTTAAAATTTATTAAAGGGATTAGAAAAATCATTTTGTAATCATTGTATGTATATTTAATTTAGGCAAGAAAGATCAACAGGGCTTAAATAGTAAATAGATATTTAGATGAGGATCTCTTCCAACAAAATAATAATGACAAAAGAAAGAAATATGTGTTCATCAATTGTAACAAATGAACCACACTAATGAAAGTTGTTGTTTATGGAGAAAAGTGTGTGGGGGGTGGTGTATATGGGAATCCCCCATATTTTTGATGTAATGTTTATGTAATCTAAAGCTTCTTTAAAAATAAAGAGAAAAAAAAGAAAGAATAAGTGGAGCATAAACAAACAGCACCTTATTGAAGTGGTTGAAGTTAATATCACAAATGGTGGGTTAAATCTACATTTAACCCAATAAGAAAAACAGAGCATTGTTCTGTGATATTCTTGTCAAGAATATATAATGTGTACTTAATCATTTGAAAATATCAGACATACCCAAATGGAGACAAAATTGCAAAATAACTGGCCTGTCATCTTTAAAATGTCAAGGAAAAGGAACTCAAGAAAAGACTATGTTCCATGGTGAAGAAGACTAAATAGCTTGCCAAATTAAATGAGTGACCCTGGATTGGCTCCTTTTGCTATGAAGGCACCATTGGGATCACTGTCAAAGCTTGAATGGGGACTGTGACTTGGATGGTGTTAATGGGGCATGAATTTATTGATTTTTATGGTTACATTATGGTTATACGGGAGCATGTTCTTGGTTGTAGTTGTTACATAATATGGTATTTAGGGAGGATGGAGCATCAAAAACAAGGAGCCCTCAAAAAACTATTTTATAATTGTTTTTGCAACATTTCTGTATGCTTATTTTTTTCAAAATGAAAAAATTGCAAAATGTTATCTATAGCAGATAATAACATTTAGCATATTTACAACTTTTTATCCATATTCTATTTTGTAAAGATAACTATATAGAAAACACCTTTAAGTGATTACATGGCACATTTTCAGTGTTGCATTGAATTTAGGCAAGCTTTTTTAAGAGATTTTATTAGATATATATGAGTCATGTTAAAATATCACTCAGCCATATTGAATTTTATTTAAATCTAACTATATAATAGAAAGTTGAGTTATATTGTATTGCACTGATGTGTGGATGTATTTGGTGTTTTATAGATAGTAATTAATTCTTCTTAATTTCCCAGCTTGAATTTGATAGTTTGGATATGAATATAATCCGATGAAAATTTTTGGTCACTAGGCATTTTGTATTTGCTGATTTAGAACATTTTAATATGTGAGGCAACACAATGTACCTAATGAAGCAAATTGTAAAGATGCAGTTTATTAATAAGATTAATCTGTTTCAACTCATCAGGAGTTCATTAGATTAAATAATAAAGAATATTTTCAAAATGTATTATTGTCTTGAATGTAGCACCTCATCATTTTTCATAATAATTTCCAAAACTTTAAAACACAGGACACTTTGCAAATTAATATTTCTCTAAACATTTTTATATTCTGAAAAATATATAATTAAGGCTAAGCCTTGCTTTACTGGCCCATTCTCAATATTTTTTTTACCACCATTGTATTGCATTATCAATGTACAATTTAGTCAGCTAGAGGAAAATTGCTTTAAACCAATTCCAGGGAGGGTATAATTTGTCTTGTATAACTGCATTTTCTAA
>PVKH010010032.1:0-18491 GCA_004027955.1 Chaetophractus vellerosus
AGAGAAAAAAGCCACAGAAGGAATAGCCAGAAGCTTAAAATCAAAAGAACCTGGAAAAGAAGGGAGAGGGCAGGAGAGGCTGCCATGTGCATTGCCATGTGACAGAAAAGCCAAGGCCAAACATTGCTGGCAGCCAGCACCAGAATGCCGGTCTTCAGGAAGAAAGCATCGCTTTGGTGACACCTTGATTTGGACTTCTCCTAGCCTCAAAACCATGAGCCAATAAATTCCCATTGTTTAAGCCAATCCATTGCATGGTATTTGCTTTAGCAACAAGGAATCTAAAACAGATGCCTAGTCTAGATGAGAAGATTATCTTCCACTATACATATGAAAATAATTTCTTATTTGTTCTATCTATGCCTAGTGGACCCACTGGGTTAGGTGGTAAGGAAAGCATTTGGCCTTTGCCCTAAAGTTGTATTCTTTTAGTACTTGGCTGATATCCCATCTTCTATAAATGATACCTTGGTGGTAAGGAAGGCATATGTCCCCTTGTGCCAAAGTTGTATTCCTATAGCTCCTGGGTGAATAGACCTTTTTCCCTACCATGTATTATCTGGAAAAAACTTAGATCCTCTCAAAAATTTATGGGGCTATTGCACAGCATCAAAATAGAGGGCCTTGGGACATATTACAAAGATGTGTTTGACATTACTAGTAGACTAGCATCTACCATGCTAACAAAGTCTTAGGGCATATAATGATTTTTTTTTTTATTTTAAGATTTAGCCATATCAGATTCATTTAAAATAATAAACATAATCCAAGAATAAACACTTTTCATATGTAATGGTTTTAATGAAAGTAGTAAAGGAGAACATGTAGCAGTGAAAGCAGAGTGAATTTTGTTCTTCAAGTTCCGTGGTAAATTAATAATAACTATTTTTTAATAATTATGTCTAGTGTTCTAACTTTTTTCCACATCATAATGTTTCCCTTGTGGCATAGTTTTGCTTGTTGTCATCAAAGTTGAAAAGCTAAGACCTTTCTTTCCCTGTGCATTGTCAGAAGTCCTTGTTAATTTCAGAAGGTGTGCGAAGAATAAACTCTATCTCTAAGGAAAAAGTGCTTCGGCTTGACCCATGACTGCAGGAGGTGTTATGTGCCACTTGCCCAGAAGTTCATATGAAGACACTGATCACTTATATCCAAATGAGAAGGCAGCTCATTCCTCCTTTGGTTATGTCTGTTTATAAATGGGCAGAGAAGACCTAATCAAACATAAATAATTTACTGCTGTTTTCCAGTTATTGAGTTTACCATGAGAATTGCTTTTGTAATTTTTTGGATAACTTTCAAAAGCAAATTAGCTATATTGGCTTTTCTTGATTGGAAAGTAAGTTGGGAAAATTAGTCTTTCCTCTAAGGGGCTATAATACTTTTTATATTACCTCTTAGTGTGTCTTTAATCCCTGTTTAAAAGTCTTTCAAACCCATTAGATGTAACCTTCTAAAGGCAGAAACCATTTCCTCCATGTCTCCCATGCCTACCATAGTTCTTGGCTCAGAGCTGCACCCAATAATTACACGTGGAGTGGAGAAGAGGTAGAGAAATTGTGAGCTTACTTTGGTTAAATTTGAGGTCAAGAAAATGGCATGTTTTAAACTTATGTCAGATTATGGAGATATCATTCATTACTTATTCACTACTCATTAAGTATTTATGGAGCTCCCACACAACTTTCTAAGTCCTGGGAATAGAAGAGTGAACAGGAGAGACCTGCTATTCATGCTCTTGGAGATTACTTATAATGGAGGTGACAGAAAAGCAGAATGATGTTTAAAATTTACTATTGAATAATAAATGATCAAATAGTGATTAATACCAAATGGAAACATAAAGAGAGTGACTGGGTGCCTACTTCAATCCAGGCAGTCAGTGAAGCCCTCTCTAATAAGTAACATTTAAGCTGCATGCTAAAAAACCAAAGGAGATAGCTGTACAAAAATCAGACAAGAAGCATTGTTAAGAAAATAAATAAGTAGTACCTATTTACCTACCACTTGGTAATTACCATTATTAACATGTTGATGTATATCCTTTATTTGTGTGTTTGTGTACAAATGGGTTTTACTATGGAATCCATTTGCCGTATCCATTCACCAATATATTGGTAATATTTACCGGGTCCTTAAATATATTTCTACACCCTTAATTTTATTGACAGCATAAAATTCCTTTGGATGCAAGTAATATTATTTAATTGACCTCACCCTATTGCTTCCACATTTACCTTGTTTCCAGTGTTTTAATACCTTGATTTTTATTTTCTCTCAGTGAGGGCCTCTGAGAGGGAATTTAGTGAAATAATTTAGAGTTCAGGCTCTGGAGTCAGTCTGCCTTATTTTGACCCAGGCTCTCTGCCACTTAGTAGCTGTGTGACCTTAGGTGAATTGCTTAACCTCTCTGTGCTTTAGTTTCCTCATGTTTACAATGGGGATAATTTTAGCACCTACCTGATAGAGTTTCTGGTAGGAAATTTCATTGAGATAATACTTGTTTTGTGCACAGAGGAATACTTGCCACAATCTAAGTATCTTAGTAAACGTGAGCTATCATTTTTAGAGTTTAGAGAATATGGTAGAAAGTGACATAGTCTGTGCTTACAGATAACAAAGCCAACCAAACATTGTCAGGTATTATTCTCACTTGTGGGGAATGTTTGTGATTTATTTTTAAAGGTCTATAAAAAGTTTAGATGAAGTTAGAATTGTGTGGATTAAAAACAGCCCACAATCATCCCTAGAGACTGACTCAAAAATGAACAAATTTCCGTGACCTGTGAAGTTTGTGCTTGTGTTTCCTGGGAAGGTCAGAAAAGTTACAAACTTGTAGCTGGGCCTGATAACTTGCATATTGGTAATGCACTTATCTTTTACTCACTGAGACTACAATGCTAAGCAAGAATGCAACATTTCTGTTTTTAGCCTTAGGTCTTACAATAAGCAACTATTATTAGGTGAAAAGTTCTGTGGAAAGGCCAGTGAGTTCAAGTAATGAGAAAAGTGCTCACAAATGAAACGTGATTAGGATGGAAAAATTGAAGAGGTTGCGACTTTCTTGACTCCAGACCATCACATTGCCCCCAGCCTGAGTGTTCTTAACCTGGGGTTTCCCTAATAGGCTTCACAGAGTGTCTTCCACTGGAAATTGTTGACATTCCGTAATGAGAGGGTCACCAGATGAGCAAAGTATTAAAGTAAAGGGAGTTAGCAAATATCCCTAAATGTCACCTGGCCTCAAGTTATGATAGCCTGATGCATCCATTGAATCCTGGTTTTTTGTTTTATTTTGCTCTTTGTTTTTGTTTTTGTTTGTTTTGACTCAGGAGCTATCAAAAGCTTAGAAAGGTCTATGACCCCCCCAAACCCAAACCAAACTATGCATCCATGTATATTTTGATTTTTTCTAAATAGAAATTCATTAAGCTTAGTCATATATTCATAGATGTCTGGGAACCAACACAGGTTAAGGATCACTCATCTAGCCTGCTTGACTATCCCAGGACTTAGGACCAGCCTCCTCTGACCCTTGCTTTTGGACCTGTGCTCTGATTGGCACCCCAAGAGATTTGTCCTGGACTTCTACCACGGTTAAAGTGTAACTGGCCTCCTGTGTTCTGTGAACTTCAGTCTTCTAGAGTCTAGGTTCCACACATTTGTCACCATAACTCCTTAATTGCACTTTTTTTTTTTTTTACTTCTATTTACCACAATGCAGAAACCACTTAGATTAAGATCTTGTACTCTTTCAGATGTTGGCGATATGTAATAAGCATTTGTTCAGACATAATTTTTATGTCACTCCATAAACCAACCCACACTCCCATCATTCCCCTGCCTGAGTTCATTGATTCTCATATGGGCCAACAGCATGCTATATACTTCTATAAGAACACATCTTATTTGAAATTACTTGGATATATATGTCTCCCCATAAGATGGTGCGATCTTGAGAAACTATATCTTTTTATCTCTTCATCTCCAGCATCTAAAGTCATATCTGAACAAATGCATATTGTTAGAGTTGTCTTATGAGATGATTACTCTAAGGGTACACTCAACAATATTGTGTGGAACATAACATGGCCTCCTCTTTATAAAGATAAACTGAAAAAATTGTCTTTTGTAGTCACAGTGACTTAGGTAAATGATTATGTATCCAGTTTTGCACTCAGTGCCAAAGCCATATTTATGATACCTCTGTCATTAAGTGTACAGAAATCCCAGCATCTATTTTATGTTCTAACCACACCATTTCTTTTATTTTATCTTTCTTGTGGTTATTTTCCCTTTGCTTTTATTTCTTTGCTTCTTCTAATCAATATTGTTTGGCTTGCATATTTAAGTCATCTTAATTGAGTTTGGTATAAGGCATGGCATGAAAATGCATATGAATACAACATGTATATAGTCATGTAATATTTCCTTGTTCCAGCCATTTCTCCACAGACAACTATCTTATAGAAATCTGATGGATTATAGTTCCCCCTGGATTATAAACACACATGCACACAGGTGGAAAAAAAAGGTTGCACTCTCGTGTTTCATCCTACATCTTAACTCAACTCATAAGTTGACCTTCCTTTCCCTAGGACAACTCAACTTTTTTCTAGCCAAGCCCTGATTTTGACAAAGTTTTTATGCATATTGTACCTCTACAAAAGAAATAAAATATTATAATGCCAGAATAGATACTGCTATAACTCCACCCCCAAATATTTAAATAATCTATTTCATTGCTATACAAATTGTGGTCCTTGGGCCAGTAAAAATTCAACACTACCCCAGACTTACTGAATCGGAATCTGCATGTTAAAAGACACCCAGGGGGCGAGCAGGTGTAGCTCAGCTATTGAGTGCCTGCTTCCCCTGTACAAGGTCCTGGGTTTAATCCCCTGTACTTCCTAAAAAAAAAAAAAAAAATACCCAGGGGATTTGCATGCACATAAAAATGTGTAAAGGATTGATATGTGTGATCTTATGGATGATGAATTACATTTTCAATGTTGAAAATACAAACTTTATAGATTGGGGGAAGTTAGTGTAATGTAAAAAACTGTGGATTTAGGTTTGCATTTGAGTCACGACTCTGCTTCTTACTTTTACTTTTATAAGTTTCAATTAGTATTTCACTCCTATTCTTTATCAGGCATGTGTGTGAGTAATGGGGATACAGAGATGAGTAAAACAGAGCCTCTGGTTTCACAGAGCTAACTCCAAACCTGTGAAAATATGGTAGATGGAACATATATCCAATTTTACTTAATCCCAAACTCTACTAAAGCTGCTGTAAAGGGATTTTTTTTCCTCTAAAGACAAGCATACAAGGATGGGGAGGACAGGAGAGGAAGGCATGGAAAAACAATTTTAGAAGCTGGAAAGCAGATGGATGAGTGAAACTGGTTTAGCAGATGTAGAAATGCTGAAGGCTAAACCAGTAATGGGAAAAGGTGAGAACCAAATCAATTCTTCCTGCAGAATCCACAAGCTGTTCAGGAATTGGAAGCACCATGTAATGCTGGAAGTAGGGGGAAGGTCGGGGTTGGGGAGGGTCAGCTGAAATTTAAAAAAATTTGAAGGGTCAGCTAAATCCCTATCAATACCCTCGCTCTCCATGCCCTTGAGTGACTCTCCTGGCTAAACTGAGCAAAATAATTAAGGTTTATTTTCTGGAATAGATAAAACAAGGTCTCTGAACTGGGGGAAAATCAGATTCATTTGAGGTGTAGTATGTGAACTGTTTATTAAATACTAAGGCGCCCACTCCCCCATAAATACCCAGCCCTGATCCTCCACTGAGGCTCTAGAATCTGGCAGCCACGTTTTATCTTCTATGCATAATGTTATAGTGATTTTTCCCATGGGACTCTAAAAGAGAACCCCCCTACCACAAAGACGTCATGAAATAAATATCCGTGAGTCCTTACTGATATAAATTAAGTGAGGAAGAGGAGACAACTCTGCTATGCAGAATAATTCTGTATAATTTATGTGAATACTCCTTCTTCAGTGAGGTGGAGCATAACTCCTCATTCCTTAAGTGTGTGCTGCACATACTGTCTTCCTTTCAAGGAGTAAAGTATGGAAGATGGAACTAAAAGAGTAACTTTACAGTTTAGAAATCTGACAAACACTACCTCAACCAGGCAGTCAAGGTCAACATCAATAATTAGAAGTCATGCTGATAGTAGTATCTTTTCTTAATATGAGGGGATGAAAATGGCACTTTACCACTGTGGTGATCCTCCCAGGACCTAAATCCTCAGTCTAATCATTAAACATCTGACAATTCTCAATAGAAGGACATTCTCCCAACTATCTGACCGGCGCTCCTCCAAATGGTCAAGTTCCTGAAAAACGAGGAAAGTCTGAGAAACTCTCATAGCCAAAAAGATGAAAACTAAAGGACATATGGTATCCTGGACGAGATCCTGGAACAAGAAAGGGTCATTAAGTCAAAATGAAGGAAATCTGAATAAAGTATGGACTTTAGTTACTAATAATATATCAGTATTTGTTCCTTAATTATAACTAACGTACCATACTAATGTAAAATGGGGAAGATTTCAATCCTTAGCTTTCATAGACATGAGTCAAAAGATGATGTTTAAAATGGAATATCATGACAGGCCCATATAGCGTTTTTAAGGAAAGGGAAAATAATACCAAAAAAATTCCAAATATTTTTAAAAGGTTGTTTCCAAAGAAAGAGAAATGGGAGAGTAGCGGCAGAAGTATGTTTTTCATAACAGACCTAGTATAATTATTTGATGTTTTAATCCATGCACAAGTATAAAGTTGATCAAAATAAAACAACAACAAAAAAATGTGGAGTTTGGAGGAGTCATTTGTCAGAACAGTGCAACATAGTGAGAAAGTCTGATTTTTGCATCCAGGCTGACTAGATTCCATTCCCAGCACTACCCTTTATTAATCAAAATTGCTTGACCAATGTTGACCACTTTGTGACTTACTTTCCTGTTCTGTAAAATGGGGATCATAAGAGTAACCACCTTACATAGGTTGTTGTGATAATTAAATCCTGAAACGTGTAAATATTTTCGAGTAGTGCCTGACACGAAGCAATTGTTCCACAAATAGTGTCCTAGACCATTTATTACTAAAGGTCCTTCTAGCTTTGGTATGTATTCAGTATCTATTAAAAGTAATATATACAGTTTATTTTAAGAAAAATTAAGTGCCTTAAATGCAAACCACATTGTTTCCATTTTACCAGTTCATAAAATCTGAGATAAACTAAGGATTCCTTTTAAAGTGTTTCCAAAAACCCACAAAACCTGCAAAAAATGATGAAGAGAAGAATAATAGGGAAAACAATTTCTTCCACTCATAAAACACTATTGAAAAGCATCTAAATTTGCAAGCTACTCCTAGATACTGAAAGCCGTGACACTCTACTGCTAACCCAGTAGCATAAAATATAAGGAAAAGAAGATAAAATTTAGGGGACTCTGCACCCCACTGACATAATAACTAAACTGAATAGACAAGGAATGACAAATTCCTAACTTTATGGCCCAAATAGAGGAATGATCTAAAGTGTAGCCAGACCTATTGGAGTCTGAAATCTACCTTGAGGGGCTCCAATCTTACTTCCAGTAATTTTCATTGTGTGACTTATTTTCTGGGTATCACAAGACTATAAATGTTGAGGCCATTATTGTTAGTGTTCTATAAAAACAAAGTTAGTATTTCTCTTAAATATGTGATTGTAAAAAGTGGTGGTACTGCTTTCTTAAGTGTCTGATATTATTACATCTCAGGATTTTATTACACTCAGGAATCTCTGGTTTTCTAGTATCAATCCCTAAGGCACCAGAAACAAACAAACAAACATGCTTTTCTGGAATGCATATATTTTGTGAAATAAGGGGTAATATAATGAATAGGCCCACATCCCAATAGGACTAAAATGCTTCCCTTTCTGCCTTCTTCTTCATCCCATGCACTGCCCAGGATTGCGCTGAGCCTTGTTCCAGACCCACATTTCCAAAGGGGTAGCCCAGCACCACGAATTTTGTGGCCCAGCATTGGGAAAGACAAAAGGACCTGCACAATTAAGGAGATGACTTGTTAGGACATTTGCAGTAGTGGGAATGTTCATTAGATAGGAAAGTCTCAAAGAGAAAGAGGGGAGCTTGAGGTTTTATAGAGGCAAGTAAACAAGGTGTCATCCGCGGGTCTTATGGTAGGCTTGAGGAAGGATGGAGATGGGTGTTATGAGAGTCCTCTACAGGTGATCCAAAAAACTTTACAACCACAGCTAATGTGATGTCTTTCCTTGTTTCCAGTCAGATCCAAATCCACTGTGTGCAAAGCTTCCTGGAACTCAAAAGGTTGGAGTATTTCTTAACTGTCCTGGCTTTCTAGAGCAAAAGGCTTAGATAAAATTCAACACTATCAAAGTGGTCTTTTATTTTTTCTTTTCTACCCATTCAGAAGGTCAGCTCAATAAAGTATTACTTGATCACTGTTTCTCTCAGAGTAAATATTCCCCAAAATTCCTCATTGTTCCTTCTATCTGACAGTATTGACCCACTCATTTCAGATAAGTGTCTCACATCCCATTCTTCCTCATTCTACTTTTGTTACTAATAAATACAATAATAGCAACAATAACAATAGCAGCAATAAAATAGCAACAATAATATCTACATGAGTGAGTGTTTACCCTATGCCACTTACTACTATAAGGTCATTACCTTAGTATTGAATTATTATGAAGCCCCAAAATAATCCAATGGGGAAACAGAGAAGTTAGTTAATTTGCCTCAGTTGTTACAGCTGGTGTGTTGTGGGGCTGAGATTTGAACTTCGTCAGTCTGCTCTTGCTGATTGTACTAACTTCTGAGTCTCATGACACACACTGGCAATTGCACCTTAGGAACGCAGCTCAGCGTGCGTTAGGGACTGCCTAGGAATCATATCTCCTGAAAGAGACAGTGAGGGAGACTTGCTGCTTCTGTTCCCTGAAGACGTAACATTGTGAACACAGAGAACTGGCATCGGAATCGAGCCAGACATGGGATACCACACAGCCATTAAGATGGTTTGTCCCAGGATTTTTATTTTTGGGAACACCTTCAAGAACTACTGGTAAGTAGATAAAAGGGGAATTATATTATTCTATGATTTACACATATTATTTGCCTAATGCAGTAATTTTTAAAGGAGTTCGAAGATATATACATTTATATAAATACATAAACATGAATTGTAAGCTCAGTATTAAACATATGTATCATTATGAGTATGACTCTCAATGTAAACATGAATGTAAATCACCAGAAATGTGTTGTTAATATTCTCATTGTTTTTGTCTATGCTTTTCCATCTTTTCTGAATTTTTAATGCAGAGCAGATATTATTTTATAATCATAAAACATACTGTGAAATCATTTCTAGATGTCTAGACTTCTTACCCTACATCCTTTGCTGATTCTTTAAGTTTATTGTCCTACTGTGAAGTGGGAGGTGGAGTGGGACATGAGAGTGGAGAGGGAGACAGCATGGCAACATTTCAGAACACAAGCTTTCTTATTTCTCTTTTCCATATCTTCTACTTTAAAAAACTTTTTCTGAAGGTCTATTCTAGAATTTCTTTTGGCTTTTCATATCTGCTCATTTATCTGGTTTTCTATTAATCCCTCTACAGCACCCCTCTCTCTCCCTGCCCCAGTCTCTGCCTCTCTCTGCCTCCTTCCCTCTCTTTCACACTCTCTCATTTTGAGATTGTGTGTGTGTATGTTTTTCTCTCTGCCTTACCTTCTCAATCTCTTTCATTATTACGTGTTGATACATTTCACTCTCTCCATATGCCTGAATATGCTTAAAAAAAACAAACAAAAAATCACTCGAACACCGGAATTCCAGACGCTTGGACTCATTAGTATTTAGGAGAATATTTCTGAATCCCCTATCAGAACCACAGACTTAGTTCAGATACATATTTAAAAGGAAACACAACTTTCAAATGCTCCAGTCTAAAGTCATGGTAGTCACTTAAGAGATGTATAGTTACACATGTTTTTAAAGAGTAAAAACCTTTTTCAGGATCAGTCATTGGTAAATCCAATAAATTGTTAATTTCTGTAATTGAAATGGCCTAGAGTATATTACAAATGTCTATACCACGGGGTGGATTAGCCCAGGTTTGGTGGAGAAGGTTCCCTGTGGAAAGACAGCATAGTTAACTATCCTAATGATTCTTTTTTTGAAACAAACTCCTCCTTTCCCTTTCTTACCCTAATTTCTAATAACTCCCAGAGGATCACAAATCTGCCATGAGGATTCCACCAGACACAGTCTTTCCAATTACAAACTTCCCAGGTATGCTCCTATGTTCCTACCGGCCTGCATGCTCTATGTACCAAATGAGCCATCCTTAAAAGTACTGAAGGATTGAGTAGGAGTTGTAACTGAACATTTAATTGTTGAATGACTGACTCTTTTTCAGGTTGTCAGCCATTCTAATTCTGATATATTTCATTAGTTTTCTTGTAGTCATTTAGAAGTTTATTGCTCGCTGTATCCTCCCCTCTTCCCTTTGAGTTTGCATAAAAAGGGAGGTACTAGCTGGTTGTTTTAGACTGTGTTTCCAGATTGATTTCTGTTCTTTTTTTCTCATCCCTGCTCTCTGCCACATGTGTGCACCCTTTGGTTAAGGTGGACATATTCACATTCTCTCTATCACTAAAAGATGATTTTCATTAGTTTTGTCCCAGGATCCACATTTCTAAGGGGAATCCCTGTTCTCATCATGAATTTCCTCATAAAAGCATCTGTAGAGCTCCAAATTCTCTCTTCAATCTATTCAGTACTCCACGTTAAAATGCAGCTTTCTTTTTTTGTCCAGCTAGAAATTCTTATTTCTACAACAAAGCAGGCCTCATGAAGAGTATGCGGCTTCTGTCCAGGTAAATCCCACTGAGTAATTATCTTTCACATACTGGAGGAGGAGCTGCTCTATGTTCTTGGAAAAATTCCATTCACCTCGGGACAGATGCCACTGAAAATTCAGTGCTGGCTAGCAGAAGCAGACTGGCTTTCACATGCCACTGACTTCTTGCTAGAGTTCCCTTGATTTCATGTTAACATCCATTACAGTGATCACCTCAATGTCCCTGAAAACACATTTTAAAACAGCCAACCAACCAGTTTGGCAGTTCCTCAGAAAGGTGAACATAGAATTGCCATATGACCTGGCAATCCCACTTAAATATACCAAAAGAATTAAAAACAGAGATTCAGACAGATCTTTGGATACCCATGTTTGTAGCAACAGTTTTTTCA
The DNA here is from genome assembly GCA_004027955.1 of Chaetophractus vellerosus. Lineage (NCBI taxonomy): Eukaryota > Metazoa > Chordata > Mammalia > Cingulata > Chlamyphoridae > Chaetophractus > Chaetophractus vellerosus. The sequence goes on from PVKH010010032.1 coordinate 11,320, forward strand.
CATATCTAAAACCTGAAAGCAACCTGAGTGACCATCCAAAGATGATTTGATTTAAAAATGTGGCATTATACATACAAATGGAATTGTATTCAGCCATAAAAAAGGAATGAAGTTCTGATATACGCTACAACATGGGTGAACCTTGAAGACATCTTGTTGTGAAATAATCCAGAAACAAAAAGACAGATATTGTATGAGTCCCCTCCCTTATATGAAATAATAGAATATGAAAATTCATAGACAAGAAGTGAATTACTGTTTGCCCAGGAGGAAGGGGGAGAGGAGGTATAGTGAGTTACTGCTTAATTGGTATAGAGTTTCTGTCTGAAGTGATGAACAAGTTTCTATAATGGATGATAGTAGTGAGTGATGGTAGCACAACACAGTGAGTGTAATTAATACAACTGATTCACACACTTGAAAGTGGTTAAAATGGGAAATGTTGTCTTGAGTATATTACCACAATAAAAAGTTATTTAAAAAAAGAAAATAGGCAGCTAGTATTTGCTCTTTTATTAGAAAATTCTTACCAGAAGAGTAGTGAAAAGGAGTGAATGTCAATACACAAATTAATTGATAAATTACCAGAATTAATGAAATAGAAAAGAAACAGGTATTCTCGCAAATCTGTGCAATAATAAACAAGTTTTCATTGCCTTTGGCCAAAACAAGTGCTAAAGGAAGGGGAGAAGGAAGATAAAAAAAAAATGACTGACCGCTAAGGTCATACTCTGTATTACTTTGTGAAAATCTCCCATTACATAGGGCATTCTAGGTCTCACTGCTCAGCTTCAAAGTAGGGGCATTTTGAAATCAGCATTTATTAACTGATTCGAAATTAACACTTTGAACACTCTAATGGCATTGATGAAAATGAAGAATTAACCCTGTCTCAGTAGAAATTCTTGAAGCACTAGTATCAGGAACTGCCTTCTGTTAGGCACTAACCAGGGGGAATAAAACTTCGTATTGATCAAAAGCAGACATTTACGATCTGTGCTACCATTTTTCAATGACAGTGCCTGCTTGGATGTACAAGAGTCCAGAGCCAATTCTCCTACATTCGTCTCCAGAATTGTTTCTACTGAGAGTGACAGTGCCTGGCAGTTAGTCGACCTCTTGAGAAGCAAGCTGGCAGGCAGTCCTCTCATATCATGCTCCTCCTATGGCTAGAACAGGGTCTTGAAGGACTGGCTGGCAAAATGTGTTCCTTTATTCTGTTCCATGTATCACCAGCTGCAGCAAAATAGTTTTTCTTGACACACTGAAAAATCTCTCTTCCTTAGCCAAGAGCCTTATAAATGCCTCCAGCATGCTAACTAGCCCATGCACCAACCAAATTTTCAAAAGGCTTTTAAGGAATATTTTGTGCTATTACAGTATTTCCTGCTGATGGTCAAACATGTTTCCTTCTCTGTTGATAAATTGTTGTCTGCTAGGCAAGTACCTGGGACACCCCAGGTAATAGCTCTCTTCAAACGTTATGCTCTCGTTTTGGCTGTACATATATTTCTTGAGGGTGACAAGTAAAAGTGTGTTTGATAAGTCAAGAATGATATTGCCCTCTAATTATTCTTATTAGCTTTTCATCTGTCATTGCCAAGGAATGTAGAGCTATGAGGCCCTTCTGGGAGATTTTGGCATGGACTCACATACAGCACTGCCTCCTAGGGTGGTACAGTGAACAGACAGTATTTTGGAGTAATATAAGAGAGTTAATTGCATTCCAGTGATAGCGATATTTGTGATAGTTCACTTGTGAGTGAGCTACAAGGTTTCACAATGCAACAAACATATTCTTTTCTACAATATCTTTGTCCTGTGCAACCCGAGTATCTGACCTTCTATGCTGTGTAAAAATGGGGAGATTCAGGTCAAAATAATAGAAGGAGTTAATATCTGGTTTATATTGTTAGGATTTTCTAATCTTCCTTGCAAAATAACATTAGATTTCCTCCCAGATGGACAAAAAAGCTTCATGGAAGAGCAACATAAAATGTAGGCCTGTTTTGCTTTTGTTGTTGGCTTGTTGAATTTTTTTTTTAACATTGCCTCAAGCAGATTTGCATCTAACAACTTTAGCCTCCCAGAAATATACTTTACTACACAAAGGAGAATGTTCTTGCTTATTTGTTGCTTCAGGCTAGCAGTCTGAACTGTTTTGCATTGAATATGTATCTTTTTATCTTGCTTTATTTTCCTCTTGCCATTTTGGTGCTGCTAGAGGCTGATGGTTATGAGAAATCAGTAAGTGAAAAGTGGCAAAATGATTCAAAATAATGAAATTGGACTCACTGGCCAAGGTTCGCACTAACACCTTTGGGGGCTACTGAGTCCTTGTGTGAAACTCGGTGACTGGGAGAGAAATCAGCTTTGACTCATTTAGAGGTTGCATTCTACTTAATGAACAGTGTATTCTTTGCCCTCTTCTGCTCTAATTCTGCTTTCATCAAAATATTCAGATGTTATACAGAGTTAGAATGACCTATAGGAAATTGTATTTCTGAAAGTATCTTTGTTAAAGAATTGTTATTGAATACCTGCAGGATTCTTATGTTCTCAAATCAGTACACTGATATATTTAGAATAGAGAAATTAGGGGCTCTGAGTTCCTTAATTTTATAGTCTAGCATAAGTATAATTTTCATGTGACTCATCATATGACATGGCAATAGGTCTTATCCAGGCAAAAGAATGTCCAAAAAAATAAAAGGCCTCACATGGCATAAAAGCAAAATAGAAAGATGTGTAAATAAGTTGTTTTCTAACATTGACTCATGTCAAAGCAAAAAATGTGGGAAAATGTGAAATGAGAGGAAGTGACAGAAAATATGAATAAAAATCTATGATTTATGTTCTGCTTATTAGGACACCATATTGTAGTCTCAAGACAGAATAAATATAGTGATTAATACAGTAAAATAAAGAAAAAAGTTAAATATTTCATTTCTGAATAAAGCCATACACAGCAATATTTCTGAATTTTGAACCTAAGGACACATCTTGATTAGCTATAGGAGTTACTTCCTTTAGTAGGGTTCTTTTGGAGAATACTGTGACTGGAGACAACAAAATAGGAACTTTAATATATTAGTCAGGATTCTCCAGGGAAACAGAACAATATAAATATTATGTGAATGTTATGAGATTTATTATAGGAATTGTCTCACAACTGTGCAGATGCACTCACATGTCTATGAGGATAGTCAAGTCCAAGTTCAGTGAGGCATACCTCAAGCTGGGAACTCCAACGAAGTCTTTGATGAACTCACCAGGAGAGGCTGGACGGCTGATGTAGAGATGGAAATCTATCTTTCTGACTGCCAAAAGCATCAATTCTCTCTTTAAGACCTTCAACTGATTGGACAAGACTTCTCTCATTTTTGAAGGCAAACTCCTTAATTTTTTATAGCTGTAGCCAGCCATAGATACAATCAACTTTCTGATGCTTTAAATCCAAGAAATATCCTCACAGTAACAATCATGCCAGTACTTGCTTGACTAAACAACTAAACACCATAACCTAGCCAAGCTGACACAAGAACTTAACCATCACATTTAGGAAACATTTCCTTAGAGGACAAGAAAGAGCAAGACTTAAGAGGTATTTGACTGAGATAAAGCTCAGTTCCAAGTCATTAAGCATATTTTACTAATACTTATTCTTCTCTTATTCTGTATTTTGGAAGATGTGATGTTTAATCCTGATTGCAGATTTAGACACTGATATCCAGAATAAAGAGAGTGTGTCTTATAATAATCAGGGAAAATAAATGTAGAACAAGATTTACTAAATTAAGGAATGAAGTATAGTTATATCAGAATAATTATAGTGCACCTGTTCAATGGAGGATTCCAGAAAACCTAAATTTCAGTGGCATTCCAGACAACAAAAGATCCAAGAAAGAAAATTCCACTCTAGGAACTTCTTTATCATCTTTCCTGGATAACTTCTAGGTTATATTATTAACTTGAAGGAAAAATAATTCCTAACTTCACAGTGAAATGGGAGAAGAAAAATGTAAAATGATCGGTGAGACGAAGTTAAATCTATTTCCCTGGAGATGAACAAGGTGAAAATTGGTTATGACATAGCCACAGACCCTCTATGAATTCATAGAGAGTAAGATTTGTTGCTAAGGTTAGTTAGTTCTCCATGTGACAGCTTACTATGGATTAAAAATGTTAAAGTGGATCCTTACATATGAGCATCTAGGATAGAGACATTAACAAGATAAGATAAGGGTCGATATTCAAGTATATCAAATGAGAAGGGCACTGGTATATGTAAAAACATTGTGTGTGTTTTTACATATGCATACATACACACATACAGAAACCATGTAACATATTGTCAGAGATTGAGATGCAAAGTTTCCACTACACATTTTTTAAAATTCTATCAGAGGATATCATAGAGATATGATAAAAAAATATTTATCATTTCTTCTAGGCAAAGGGAGACAGAGAGAATAGTAGCAGCAAACGAATGGAAATGAGATGACTGGGTTAGATAAGACAAAAGGGGCCTTTTGCTGCCACAAGGTCTCCACTTTCCAAACCGTGGGGAACAGTAAGATTCTCCCACCTTCAAGATGTATTAGGGAGGTGTGGTGGTTTAGAGTGATGTTCCCCAGAAAATCATGTTCTTAAACTTAATCCATTCCTTTGGGTGTAAACCCATTGTAAGAAGGACACTTTGATGCGGTTACTTCAGTTAAGTTGTGGCTCAACTCAATCAGCATGGGCCTTAATCCTATTACTGGAGTTCTTTTAAAGCAAAAATTCAGACAGAAGGAAAAAGCCACAGAGAGAGCAGCCAGAAGCTAAAACCAATGGAAGGTGGAGGAGAAGGGAGGGACCAGAAGAAGCTGCCATGTGCCTTGCCATGTGAAAAGCTAAGGACCAAGGATCACTGGCAGCCAGCCCCAGAATGCCAATCTTTGAGAAGAAAGCATCACCTTGATGACTCTTTGATTTTGTCTTTCTTTAAGCCTTAAAAAGTTGAGCAGAGGGAACCGGCTGTGGCTCAGTTGGTTGGGCTCTGGTTTACCACATGGGAGGCCCCAGGTTCGGTTCCCGGGGCCTCCTGGCGAAGGCAAGCCGCTGCGCGGTGAGCTGATGCAGCGGGGGTGATAAGCAGACACAGAAAAATGCAAAGCAAAAATGAACACAGCGAGCACAAGCAGCAAGGGGGGATATATAAATAAATAAAAATAAATCTTAAAAAAAAAAAAAGTTGGGCAGATAATCTGATCCATTGAGCAGCCTAGGAAACTAAACAAGGTGCCTAGATGGGTTGTATTGTTATTCCATTAACTGAAACTGGAATTTAGACAGAGAACAAGAGTAAAGTGGAAGGTAATTAGTTTCAGTTCCGAACATGTTAAGTTTTACGTGCTCTCAGATATCTATATGCAGCAGCTATTTTTGATCTCAATGTGATAAAATGTACTCAAAGCTAAAAATTGATGAAATGTTTTAGTAATACTCCATGAAGTAAGTAAAAAATAAAAACACAATTTTTGAGGACAATATTTAATGGGGGAGTGGAGAAAGAAGGGCCAAGTGTGGAAACTGAGAGATGGCGTAGAGTTAAGAAGAATGATAAGAGAATGAAAACACAATGCTGAATGGTGTTGAAAGCTGTGAAAAGATTAAATAGGACAAATACTTTAGATAAATCTATTGGGTTTTTCAATTAATCAATCACTAATAACCTTCTGAGAGTGGTCTTGATAGTGTCAGGTGAAGCTGACTTGGCCTGGAGGGAGAGAGGACATTATTAATTTGGCAGCATGATCCTTGCTGCTACTCAGGTCAGGCTCTTGAGCAGATTGGGAGCTCAAGGGAGTTCACGGTGCCTTGTCAAGAGGTCGTTAGCCTCAAATGGTGATAATGGATTCAGCAAAAAGAGAGGAACAGTTTCAAAATAATTCCTTATTAGCCTCTACTTAGATTCAGTACTGTCCCACTCTCAATCTTTTTTTTTTTTTTTTCAATTTAACAACCATATTTTGAGAATCACCATGAGGGAAAGTGCCTCTTCTGTAACACATGCTCAAAGCTAGAGTGGCCCAGGGGCATAGAGAATGGGAAGGTAAACTGCAAATTCTCTCATTTGAGGAAAAGTCTGCTAAAAGAAATGGTGCTTCTGAATTGCAGAGCTCTTCTTCGAATTCAGAATATGGCCTTCATATCGGACAATCTCTTTCTTATTTCAGGCTGGCTGTGCAATTTCAGAGTTAACTTGCATGGTGGATGAAGTAGTAAAAAGAACAGTGGCCTTTGACTTCCTCTCTCTGCCAAGTGCAGACACCAGTTACCCCCCCACACACACACACAACATGCCCATTTCCCTGCAGGGCAAGTGTTCTATGTAGGCGAGGACTTGCCTTGGCAGATATTCTGCAGTTGAAGTAGCCTGTGCTCATTATGAATGCTCTCTCACTTGGGGGTTCCTCTCAGACTCATCAGCTCTTGCTTTTGTATCCATTCTATTGCTAACGTCTGAAGCTCTTTTTGATCACCAGCCTCCAACTCCCATTCACGATCTGATTGGCAATCTGTTCAAGAGAGACCATCAACAAAGTATTTAAATGAGGGGAAAAAAGAATTTCAGGGAGAAGAAAGAAAAGAAACCACACAAAAATAGGGTTTCACACAAGGGTGAAGGCATCGTAATACCACTGGCCTGGAAAGAATATTCTGAAGCAAAATAATAATAATAATAATTTCAGAGGTAGGAAATATAAGAGATGGAATGTGAGGTGGATGATGGAAAGGCAAATGTGGAAGAAAGAAAAAGCCTTTTGATTATAATTCTCCATGTGAGAAGAGTCCTTGAGATTTATAACCATTAATCAGTGACCTATCAGCTTCTTGTTGGCTGGGTGGGGACCATTCCATTTCCTTCTAAGATGGATCTGTTTGATAATATCTCCTTTGGTTTGGAGCTACTAAAACTCCCACTTTCACATTTGTACCCACAAAGTGCGTTTGAAAATTAAAGACTTCTTCTGTTCTTTATATTTATTTGCCTCTATCTCTTCTCCCTCTGCCTCTAGCAGTGAAGGCAAACTAAACACAGCAGAGACTCATTTTTTACTTACTTATATGTGTTAACTCTGTTATAGTATACATGCTGTATCTAGTAATTGCCATGTCTTAAA
>PVKH010010033.1:0-18477 GCA_004027955.1 Chaetophractus vellerosus
GGTGTTTTTTATATCTTGTATTTTTCTACTTAACACGTTCAATCTTCCTCTAAATTCTTGAACATTTGGAATATGGCTACAATAACTATTTCAATGTTATTGTCTTAAAATTAACATCTATGTCAGTTCTGGTTCAGTATCAACTGATTGATAATTCTCATTGTAAATCGTATTTTCCTGCTCTTTTTGCATGCCTGTATTTTTTTTTTTTTAAAAGGAGGTACTGGGGATTGAATCTGGAACCTTGTACATGGGAAGCAGGCACTCAACCACTGAGCTACACCTGCTTCCCGCCTGGTATTTTTTTTATTGGATGCCAGACCTTGTGTATTTTACTTTGTGGGGTGCTGATTATTTTTGTATTCTTATAAATATTTTTGAGCTTTATTCTAGGATGTAGTTGGGTTACTTGGAAACAAGTTGATCCCTTCAGGTCTCATTTCTGACATTTGTTAGCACCATATAGTTTAGGGATAATTATTCTCTACAAATGACTCAAGACCCTTTGGAGTACTTTACCCAAATGCCCCTTGAATTATGAGCTGTTTTAGTCTGGCTTGTAGTATAGGCACTGTTCCTGGCCTTCTGTATGTTTTGAGTACTACTGCTTTTAGTTTTTTCTCTCCTCAACTTTGGGTCATTTCCTCACATGCATGTGGTGATCAGTAAGTATCCTGCTGAAAATTCAAGGGCAACACTGCAGATCTCTCAAATAGTATTTCTGTGCAGTTTCTCCGCCTCCTTTCTCTCTGTACTCTAGCCAATGAAGGCTCCCCAGACTCATACTCCATCTTCTCAAGTCAGGAGTCATCCAGGCTCTTACCTTGGTTCCCTCTTCCTGTGACATGGCCAGTAAACCCTCTTAAGATGGCAAATTGGAATCACCTTCTTTGTTTTCCTTCTCACAAAGATCACTGTCCTTTGTTGTCTGGCATCCAATGTCTTCAAAACCATTGCTTCATATATTTTATCTGTTTTATAGTTGTTTCAGGCAGGGGATAAATTAGTACCTGTTACTACATTTTGGATGGAAGCAGATAATCTGGATTTATTCATTATAGCACCGTTACGCCAAGCAGTTTATAAGCAATAATTTATCACATTAATAAACATATAGTATAAACTTTGCTCTGCTATGAATGATGGTTTGTGATACCTAATTACAAGAATGTTTCTGCAAAGAATTATTGTAATTATTAACCCTTTGGTATTCTAATAAAGGATAAATTATCCATGAGCTTTATTATCTGGAATCATTTTTTATGTTATCAGTATAGCATTCTAAATGACATAATTCAGTTATAATGACCATAGTCCTGGGGTAAAATCTAGTTTATATGGCTTCTGTCTGTGCCTAGGAAATTGCTGCTAAATCCTTCATTTTCTAGTAAGAAGACAAATATTTTCTATTGTCTCCTTATTAAGCCTTTGTTTCCTTGGACTGTGTTCAGGATTTCTTATCTCTCATCCAAGCCCTCAAACCTGGTTTATTTTTCTCCATTCTAAGTTCTCAAATGACTCTTTTCCCCCTTATCATATTCAGTTTTCTTAATCTGCAGAAATTTATTGAGTTGTTATCATAACAGCTTTCAGATTGCATATACTCACTCTGTGGAAACTGTTAATGCTCTAGGACCTAGATGGTATGCTTAATTCATAAGAAGCAGAAGATTTATAAGAGATATCTCATTTTTCCATCCCATTTATGGGCAACACATATTAATGTAGCTGCACCAAGAAGAGAAGCTTGCTATAAAGGATACAAAGCCGTAAGTTCTTTAGTGAAACATGAAATGAAAGAAAAATAAAAGAGAAACGAAATTGAGGTGTTGTGGAAAGAGGAATGGACTAGGGGTCTTTCATTGTATGTTCATCTTCTCTAAAAGCTACACAAACCACAACTCTATTGCTCAAAGGTATAGCTGGCTTTTGGACTGGCTCTGGCACTAACCAGCTTTGTGGGTCTGGACAAGTCACCTAACTTTCTGTGGACCTGCTTCCACTCTTATAAAATGAAAAGTTTGGACTAGAAGGCAAGCAAAGTTCTTACAGATCTATAATTCTATGAGTCTATAAAAGAAATATATCTACTTCCTCAGAGGGAGTGGGATACTCTGATTTTAATTGAGAGAAACTCTTTTTTTAACTTTCTAAATGCTATCTATGTACCTACATTTGCTGTTAATGTTGTAAGGCTTAGCAAAAGTGCCCCTGCAGAGCTATTCACAGGGAATGAGGTAGACAATATTCACAAGGAAACCAAAGCCTTCTGGGAGAGAAGGATCTAGAATCCCAACTCCTGATCCCCATGGGTTCCAAGTTAGGCAGATCTGTCTAGATGGACCAGGGTGTCCTTGAGTAAATAGGAGGGGACAAGTTTCTTGAAATAAAATTACTTTTAGGAAGTGAGGAATCTCAGCCTGGCGGGACATTTTGGCACATTATGTGGGGCTGACGCTATTAGCTCCTCCAGTCCAGGCTATCTTAGCTCAGAAGTTGTCCTAGGAAACATGGCTAAGCAAGGGAGTATTAACTAGCATATGTCACACCTGGGGTTCCAATGAGGCCAGAAAGGGACTAATGGATTCACAGTAGTAACAGACATGGGTGTGTCCCACCAGGCAGGGGCAGTCATCAATAGTGGTTAAGCAAAGGCAGTGGGTGGACCTACGGATTCCAGTTCACAAGCAACATGGTCTTTCTTTGGGCTCTAAGACAGCTGAGAGACCTTATGCAGAAATTCCCTGTCTTGTTAATAGGGCAGGTTGGAGAAAATAAAGATGTGGTACCATGTACTGTGAGTTGATGAAGTATGTCATGGTGATCACATAAACACGGACTTCTGCATTTTAGACTAAACTTTCTAGAGAGTTTAAAAAAAACATCTAAAAAAGTATTAGATCTGTTCAAATGATATAATCTGAAATCCATCATTCTCATGAAGCTATTCCTAGACTTTAACCCATCTGAGGATTTTCTTGATTTTATTACATTATTCCTGGATAACCCTTCATTATACCATGCCAACACCAACCACTTGCTTTCTCTTGGCATTTGCATTTCTATTGAGTCTTAATGCATCCCTCCCTGTTGGCCCTTCTTCAAGCACAATGGAACATACTGCTTCTTCCTCTAGAAATCAGTCAGTCCTCCCCATCTTCCAGTTATTGTGGGTGCTCTTCTATGAACTCCCTCCAATTTGTCTGCTTCTGACTGATCAATATGCCAAAACTGAATTCTGCTTCTCATATCACTGCATGCTGAGATTAAAAAATGTCCCATTAAGCTTTCTTCTTTCACTTGCCTTACCAATATTAATTAAGCAATATATATTTTTTCCTAATGCAATAAATCCTGAAATCTGTAGCAAGACCCATGGGATCTAAGAATGAAATACTTTGTAGTGAGTAATGGAGCCCAGAATAGCATGTAGGAGCCTGACAGCCAGTCTTTACTCTAAGCATTAGACAATGTGTTAAAGTATGTAGACATTAGCTGAAATCAGATTGTAAGGAAGCTTTCCAATGGTTCTGATTTGGATTTTGGCTGGATCTCATTCTCTTTTTTGCAGGCCAAAAAACCCAGCTGCATCTGAACACACACATATACCCCAATCATCTTATCATATGGTTCAGCAGTAAAACTTAATTACTATTATTTTATTGTATGTTCATCTCCTCCAAAAGCTATACAGACCACAACTTTATTGCTCAAAGGTATAGTATTAATGAATGCAGACTCACTCATTAACTTACCCATTAACTCCTTCATTCATTATTGGGTCGTACTCAGAAATTAAAATGTTTAACATTTAATTCTGAAGGTAATAGTATAGTCAAAAAACTTTAAAAAAAGTCCACAGTGGGAAATCTGAAAAGTTGTAATTCACAAAAAAGTAGAATGTTAAGTTTTTCAGACAACCTGTCATGTCTAGAGTGTTTCAGATAAGAAGAAATGAATATGCCTTGTAGGTAATGAACAAGACCAAATTACAAACCATTTCACTTGAAATTCCAACCACATTTACCCCAGAAACAGTGCATTAAGTAAATACTTCTGTGACTCGAACACTGAATTATTTAGTAATTGCTGAGTAAATTTCTGCTCTTATCAACCAAGTCTTTTTCTTTTTAAAAGACATTTACTATATAACTGTAAGGGTTAGTTTTTATAAAAGAAAGATATCAAGCCTACAGAAATTCTGGAGTGCAAAGTGCTATTAAAATTACTAAGTTATTACTTTTGGATTAGAAACACTTTTTAACTGCATTAAGACTCAAACTTCTTACTTAAAGTGGAAAGCAATCCAATTTTAGTATTTCTAATGGAAAACTGCAATGCCTGTCACTTAACATCTCTAATGCCTTAGATAGCTAAAGTAAGGGCCTGGCACGGCATAGCTAAAATGCTCTGTGTTCTTTATTTACTCAAACACTCCATCTGTGTGCGTACTAGTGCCAAGAGAACTGAAATTTAAGGCTGTTGTTAGGAGGAAGCACTTGCAATTGTATCATCAAATCCTTAATAGCTTTGAATGGTTCTTGTACTTCAGTAAAAACTTCCATTTTCCTTGACCATCCGGGAGGAAGTTCAATTTACTGACAAAGCTTGTGACAATGGTTTGCACAGCTGAAACACACACACATACACACACACACAATTAAAGGCAGTCACAACAAGCCCTGATTTTTTGCTAATTTTTGTTGTTGATGCTATTTTACTTATTCTTTTGAGCATATAAAATTTTAGAAAATAACCCAAACTTCCAAAATATCCAGTAATAAAAGCAGTGACAACCACTGGTACTTTTCCTATATTTAAATGTAAACTCTGTAGAGAGGCAGGGTCTGATATGGAGGCTGAGCTGGAAGAAATAACAGAATGCTATAGGCAGAATGAACATAAAGGCAAAAAAGAATTAGAGATATATTGAATATTTACCAAACTGGAAAAAATTAGAAAGTTGTGAGAATGTAAAGCAATAGGAACTCTCATATACTGATAGTTGCTTCAAATTCTTTGGAAAACAGTGTGGCATTATCTAGTAAAGCTGAAGATGGACATAGATTATGACCTAGTAATTCGATTTCTAGGTTACACCCTAGAGAAATTCCTGCATGTCTGTACTGTACGTGAACTCTGTACAAGATGTTCACAGCAGCACTCCCAACTGGAAACAACATACTGTCCATCAGTGGCAGAATGAATAAATACACTGATGGAAAGTCATATTCCTACGATGGAACAGTATAAAGCAAATTTGAGCCACATGCAAAGGCATGAATGAATCTCACAAACATGATGTTGAATACTGAGCTACAGAAGCAAGACCCAAAATAATAACACACTCTGGTTCCATTTATATCAAGTTCAAAAACGGGCAAAACTTATATATCTAGGGATACACATATAGGTGGTAAAATTATAACGATAAGGCTCAGAATAGAGAGTCCATCTGGGGGAAGGGAAGTGTGATTGGAAAACTGCCCTGGAGGGTTTCAGGGGTGCTATCACATTGTTTTAGTTCTTGATCTGAGTGATGGACACATGCGTGCTCACTTTATAATGTTAAGTCATGCATTTACGTTTTATGCACTTTCCTATATGTTATATTTTACAATAAAAAACTCAGGTGCTCCCAAAACTCAAGATATCTTTGTCTCAGGAAAGAGTTAACAACTCAGGTATTTACTCAGAGCCTGCCTCAAGTTCCCTGACTGACTCACAGAGGTCCTATGGTGGACTTTGGATTTCAAATGAAAACACACACCCACAATTATAGCCCACAATTTTTAAGACCAGCAGGGTCCTTAAAGGCAATCCTATTCATCTAATCAAAGTTATAAGTTTAAACAAGAATCTACAAACATAGGCAGAATATAAGGATGAGGCCTTTTGGGAGGTGGTGAGAAATCTGAGCTTATTGGTTATGCTTCTTGGCAAAATTCTTTTCAGAGCTCCCATGTTTCATCTTCTATCCTGTCAACTCCAAATAACTTTAATGTGCCTCCATTTCCTTATCTATAAAATGAGGAAGTGGACTAGGTGACTCCAAGGTATTTCCAGTTCTAATTTCTATGGTTTTATGAACATATAGGAGCTTTAGGAAAGTCTCAAAATATGTGCTTCTCTAACCGCAGGTCTTGGGAAGAGCTTTTCAGAAACTAGAAGTGCTTGGCTGGAAGGGGAAAATGCCATGACTTAACTTTTTGGAGAGATGAGGAAGAGAAGACGACTTCCTAATAACAATTTTAACTTCCCCCCTTATAAACAGAGTCAACCCAAAGGCAGAATGGCTCAGCTCTTTTTCATACAGAAATGGAGCCCACTGCCCATCTGTACTGAACAACACTTTCAACACTTTGCCCCCTTCCCAACCCCAAAACAGTGCTCTGCTATGCGGGACGGTTCTCAGAAGCCATATGTGAATGGTTATGGAACTGAGGGCAGCCTTCATCTCCTCTTGCTGTCCACATGTCCACCCAGTCATGTCAAGTGAAACACTGCTTAGGGGGCCAAGGAGGAGGATACAGCTTGGATTTGACAATAACATGGGGGATGAAGTGACATCTCAGAGTAGTTTGAAGAATTAAATGCCCCGAAACCAATGGGTGAAAGAGACTCCTAGCCCTGTTATCTGGGACCCATGATTATTGTTAGTAGGGGCTGGGTGATGGCGGCATGTGGGTGTGGGCAGGGAGGAAGTATGGAATTGGGCATTGGCAGAGTTGGCTATGCAGCTATTCGATCATCTACCCTATTCTTTGCTATATTTTGATGCTGGCTTTTGTTCTTTTGTGGTAATCACCCCAGCTAAATACAGCCAAATCCCCTGCCTCCTCTGTTGGGATAAAGCTGGTCCTCTTCTACCCTTGGCAAATTTCCTTCTTCGTCTTGTCATTTCCAGCTTGTCTCTGGTATTACTTCTTTGTACCTACGTTCTCCATTTATATTCATTTCTCATACCTCAATCTCTGCTTCCCATTAGCATTTGCTTCTTGCATATTAGGAGTTAGAGGACAGAGAGAAGTCATTCGTTTTCTACATTTTTCTTTATCAGGGCATCTCGGTGAAATATTCTCTCCCAGGGTTCCCTCCCTCCCCTTCTAGCCTGAGAAATATTACCCTAGAGCTTCATGTTGCTAATGTGAGAAGAAATTGTGAGCAGTGATTAGGAAGCTAAATGAGGGTGGTAGAACCTATTTACTTCATTAATGCTCCTTTAGGGAAAATGAGAGGATGGGAAACTGAGAGATAAGGGTTAATGTTAAAAGAATAAGAGATCCATTTGACTCAGAGCAATCTCCAGCTTGCCTGGATTCTATCAGACACCCTTCTCCATGGGGAAATCATTACAGAGAAATGACATGCAAAGTGTGCTATAAAGCATCTGAGTCAAACCAGAGGGAGGATGACTCAACGGATCATTTTACATTTTAATAGAAGGCACTGCAGATTTGTACCTAGTGCACAGTTCAACACAGGGCTCGTATCCCCTCCCCAAAACTGTTCTCCATCGGGTGGGAGGGTAGTTCCCAGAACCTGACAGAAATTATTCTGTCTTAGAAAAGAACCAAGTCAAAACTCACAACAGAGAATCAAAGACTAATAAAAGACAACAGATAGTCAAAAGCAGAAAGAAGGGAAGACTGCAAATCTGCCTAATTCCCACTTTAGAATTACTGTCAAACCTAAGACACAACCTGAAAAAACTAAAAACAGTAATTAATGGACTTCAAATCCGAGAGAGAGAGAGAGAGAGAGAGAGAGAGAGAGAGAGAGAGAGAGAGAGAGAGAGAGAGAAAGAGAGAGACACACAGACACAGAGACAGACAGACAGACAGACAGAGGTAGGTAGGAGGAAGGAGAGGGAGGGTGGGAGGAATGGTGGGAAGAAGGGAGGGGGGAGAGAGAGAGAGGACAGAAGAGAGAGAGAAGGCAGAGGAGAGAGAGAGGACAGAGGAAAGAAGGAAACATTTAAGTGCTGCAACTGAAAAATCTTTGTTCCTTTAGTTAGCTTCAAAATATTTTATCATGGTGGTTACTGTCAAAGGTTTATACACCAGGTCAATGGCAATGCTGGGCTTGGGTTTCCATGTCAAGTCAAGAAATGAAAGGTC
Source organism: Chaetophractus vellerosus (assembly GCA_004027955.1). Taxonomy (NCBI): domain Eukaryota; kingdom Metazoa; phylum Chordata; class Mammalia; order Cingulata; family Chlamyphoridae; genus Chaetophractus; species Chaetophractus vellerosus. Next base: position 8,121 of record PVKH010010033.1, read on the forward strand.
TCTATAGTTAGGTGGCTGTTCATCTTCCTGATCTCTATGGCTGCCTGCCCCGGCTCCTGAGTGTGTGTGCTGCTCACAGGTGGGAAAGAAAACAGAAGTGAGTTATGGAGGCTTGGCAGAGATCCAGCTTTCACAGAAAAAGTTCTTAATAAAAGGAAACTTGCTTCTCTCACACCTCAGGGTCTTTTGGGCATGATTTTGTTGTGAGATAACATCTTCTCTGCAGGGATACAAGCTGGGATTGATGAAGTTTAGATTGCAAGATAGTTCACCAGGTAACTGAAAATCAAAACTCAGCATCGAAGGCAAAATCTAATGGGGGCAGAGAGGTCATTTGACTCAAGGGTGAGTTGGGAAGGGCTTGGGGAAAGGTTTGTGAATTTCCACTGCAGCCCTGGTATCCCTACCTCCTGCTTTTCCATTTAAAGACAAGTAAAACCATGAGGCTAAGAGTATTGGCTGCCAGTTTGTTGGATCTGACATCAGGTAATAAAAGCCCCTGAACCATCTGTCACCAGCCGGGGTCAAATGGAGCTGGGACATTAACATAACAGGTGAAATGCTCTCAGGAGTGTTCTTGTAAGTTTCTCAGAGTGATTCTTATGGTCACCAAAAGGCAGGGACACAAAATACTTCAAGACACCAAGTATGCTGTTGTTACATGGATTGAGCCATGTCACCCCCACTCCCAACCCCGAAGACAAGTTCAAGTCCTAACCCATGGTCCTATGGATGTGAGCTCATTTGTAAATAGGATCTTCAAATGCCCTTTCAGTTAAGATGAGGCCAAACTGAATTAGGGTGGGGCTTAAACCAACATGACTAGAGTCCTTATATGCAGGGGAAATTTGGACTCAGAGAGCAGAGAGAGGAGAAAGGAGGCCACCATGTGATGGAGGCAGAGGGTGAGTTATGGACTACCAGCAAGCCCCCTCCAGAACGCCACAGTCTGCCCAGAAAGCACCATCCTGCAGCCACCTTGATTTTGGACTTCTTGCCTCTAAAACTGTGAGACAATAAGTTCCTGTTATTGAAGCCTACCAGTCTGTGATACTTTGTTACAGCAGCTCTGGCAAACTAAGACAGCTATTTAAAATAGAAATTATATTATAGCCTACATTCCCACCACCACTTACACATACCTTTTGTACATCACAGAATATTCATTTCAGATAAGCAAACCGCATTAAAGAAGAGATTATTTCCTAACCCACTCATTATAAAAAGTTAAAATTATACTGTCACAGGGGAGAAATACCTCTCTGCCCGCATGGTCAGGCAGAGGCAGGACAAGGGCTGGCCTTCTGGCCGAGAAACACAGGGCAGCAAAGGCTTCTATGTGTTTTCTTGACTTTACTAGTGTACTCACTTCCCATTTCTCCTTCCATTCTTAGACAGAGGGGTCCCTGTTTGAGTTCCTGTTCTCCCACTTCCCAGATGTGGGGCTCTGAGCACATTAATTAAAGCTCTAATATCTGGTTCTTCCATTAGCAAAAAAGTTTCGTGAAGACTAAATGAATGAAGCAATGCATATTTAGGAAAGTCCTCATTTCACAGTAAACACTCCACAAATAAAAGCTATTATTATGAAAAGAAAATTAATTTCCTTGTGCATTCCATACATTTGTAATTCTGTACACTAGACTTTCTTATACCGAGGCAAACCTGGACTGCATGAAGAGTGACGTTTATCTTTGTTTCCAGATCCTCCTGCTTAAACTTGGGGAAAGGCCAATTTGCTTGATTTCCACCCAAGACCTATGAGGGAAGGATGGGACGAGGTGTGGGTTCTGACTCCAGCAGAGATTTTTCTGGGCAACTTAGGCTATGACACTGTCGTAGCTTTCTTGCCGCAACATGCCAGGGTGACGTGAAGGTCGAGTAAGGTGATAGATTTGAGAGCTCTCTGAGAAGTATTAAGTACTCTGATTGCATCAGAAAGAAGCCTACTACCATTTGACTAATTCTACACGTAATTATATCAAGGATGTCTGCTCTTATGGGCACTTAACCATGATATATTTCTCTCTCATGCCAGGAGAAGGCGTCAGGCAGATGGGGAACTTGTATTGATTATCATCTGGTAACATTTCCTAAAAGATTCCATCCCTTTATATTTTCAAAGTGTGTGCTTTGAATATTCTACTTCCTGTTACAGGCTTTCCCTGTTTTCTCCCTCTGCTATCTACTGCTTTTGTGTTTTGCACAAAACATCCAAGAGGCAGGATGGTATAGTGGTTAGAAGTGGTGTCAAAGCTGACTGTTCTGTCACCTTGGGAGAATCATGTAAACTCTGTAAGGATCCCTCATCTGTAATCCAGTTGTTATAATGAGCAAATGACTTAAAACACATACTTGTAAAGTGCTCGGAATGACTCCTGGAATGTAGTAAGCACTCACTACATGTTGCAGACATGAATCGTTTTGTAGAGACAGTGTAGCATGATGGTTAAGAGCTCAGGCTCCGGAGCCAGACTGCCTGACCTCAAATCCCAACTGCCACTCATTAGCTATAAGACATTTAACTTTCCTGTGCTTCAGTTGCATATGTTTGTTTGTGAAATCACTTATTCATTCATAGTAAATGCTCAATAAAATTAGGGGATCTTTCTCCAGCATGCTAACTTTTCCCATTCACTTTTTATTCCCAGATTGCCAGCGGCTTGCCTTTATCATCACACCAGCATTTTCTATTTTCAGAACTGCCTTCATAACTCAGCCTCTTCCAGCCACCTTCCCTATCTCTTGAGATTATACTAGTTCTCAAATTGTATGGATACAGGATATTTGGAGTGGGATTCAAAATCTGAATTTTAACTCCCATGGCAGGTGATCCAAGGCGGCCCTGACAAACAGGAATCCCTCCCTGCCACTTCCTAGAGCTAAGTGATGGGGAAGCTTATTTATTTAAATCCTCTGAGTTTCTGTTTCCTTACAGTAAAAATGAGGACAAACTGAAGATTGTTTTGAGATTAAAATGGGATGGTACAACCCCTAATCGCCTTCAGGTTCTTGCTCAGATATCCCCTTCTCTGGCCGCACCCCCAGTCTCCTGCCTGCAGTCCCTGTCCACCTTCCCTACCTTAGGTTTCTTTATAACATTTAGCACCATCTGACATATACTATATTTTACCTATATTTTGTTTGATTTTCTCTTTGAGGACAGGAATTTTTGTCTGTTTTGCTCACCACTGAAGCCCCAGAGGCTCAAAAGTGCTAGGCATATAATAGGCTCAATAAATATTTGATAAGAAAATGAATGGTAAAGATTTTTTCGTAGGTCCATGTATTACTTGTTCTTAAAGAGGAACTTAAAACTGCTGTCCACTCTGGAATTATTTTTGTTCCTGCTGATGTTTCTTTCACATGTCTTCCTATGTTCTTTGGAGCTACCTGTCTTTTCTGGGCCTCAAGTTTGTCTTGCCTATCCATTTATCTACAGAAAACTCAGTCCATTCTGAGTAATGAGAATATTAGAGGAAACTAATGATAATACCACCAAGATACACAACCAAGATAATGGGAAGGTCCAGAAACTATAGGAAAAGCTTAGATTGGCACAATGAAGGGAAAGCTGACATCTGTAGAATTTCTAAGTGGAAGGGTTTTAAGTGTGTTTCATCTCCAAAGCTTTCTGGGCTCAACTTTGTGAGGCCACTGCCAAAGCCCCTGGGACCATGGATGGCTGTGGAGGGCCCAGAAGGAGAAGGTAAGAGGAAGGTTTCTGATTTCTATTCCAAAATCAGACAAGCCCTCACTGAGCAGCAGTTCCTCAATGCTATAGGAGTGTGCTTTATTTCTACTAACAGTGGTTTGATGACAGTTTCTTCCTTAATAATTTATAATTTGGAATTGTAAGACATCAGAAACAACACAAGCAATGGAAAAATAAACCACTCATGATCTTCCTGGGAATATGGAGGTATGCCTGCATAGCAATCCCCAGGAACAGTCCCCTGTGGATGGTTTTCTGATCAGCTTAGAAAAGGAATGATTAAAAAATAGTGAATGCATTGTAAAGCTCCCTATTACAATGCTTTGGTATTCTTTGGATTGAAAAAAGATGCTTATCTGTTTTTTTTTTAAACCTGTATATTTCTAACAGAAACACTTGAAAACCAGAAAGAAGTATCGCCTTTTAAAAAAATATAAAAATAAGATCGCACAGCAGAAGTTCACATAAAATGCCCGACACTATTTCTTTTCAAGGGAACTCAGGCTGGGTGAAATACATTCTTGGATTCTGAGCTTTTGCTGGTTACCTAGGTTGCAAACGATACTAAAAGAGACTCACACCAGGAACTCTTAGTTAGAATGCTAGTCAAGGAAAAGTTCATAATCCTTTCAGATTTTAAATTCCTTGCGTCTGTGTGGAGGAAAACCATTTAGTATTTTAAACAATTGGAAAAGGAGATTAGACTAGACTTGGTCTATAAAGATGTACTACACTATGGGTTACACTAATGAAAGGCAGAAGGAAATGGATTTTCAGGATATTGCACTGTTATTCTCTTTTAGCGATTGTGGCTATATGGAGACTACTGGTTGTTTAATTAGAACAGAAACTGATATGCAAAGAAGCATACCAACTGTATCTAGTGTATTAGCTTAAAGTGTAAAATCAACAATTGATTACTTAAAATTGACCAGATTTGAAATCTATTATGATCTCTTAATTATTCATATGTGCTCAGGATTATTGCTTTCTTTTAAGGAAACATGAAAAGTGTAATGATTAATATACCAATTTCAAAAGCTTTCTTGTACAGACTGGACTGGATCCCATAGATGTTACAGAATGATCATTACTTAGTTAATGAACTCAGTCACTGAACATTTTCCAGCCACCTGAAACTCCCAAGTATTGTGTGAGTTTTTGGCCAATTAATTATCAATTACAACATCATAAAACATTAGCACAAAAATAGGAATAATGAAATTTAATTATACATTATTCTTCTGAGTTGCTGCAAATACTATACAAGACTGATTCTGATTAATAATTCATTCAGCAATAAAGTATCAGGAAAGATAATTATGCAGTGCCACAATTCTCACACTGATTTCTATAATTACAGATTACAACAGTGTTAGCAATTTAAAAGGTTAGAGAGCTGTGGTAATTTGCTATGTCATCCACAGCTATATTACTGTCTCTCTTTGAGCACCAAAGATAATTGAAAATATAATAATGGACCAAATCAGATGGCTTGCCCATGTTCTCCTCACCTAAAACATCTCCAACCTGAGTACATTAGTAAAGTCAAGTCCTTGATAATTAGACTCTTACATTATTTAAGTAGCCCCACTGCTCACATTAGGTTTATAGCTAATCTAAGGGAGAAAAAAATCTAAGTATACACGCCAAAATACACAAACATAGGAAGATCATTTATAGAAAAGATATATGGATACAACTATACTTGGTATATATCTGGTGTGACTGAATACATACATACATACACATACATATGTATACATACATATACGTACACACACACACACACACCTCTATATAATTACCCTTCAGGTAATTATACAACAAGCCAAGGGACACATATAGTGGAAGATGAGTCTCTTCCTTTGGCAATACAGTTGAGTAAACAGCACGTGAAAAGGCACAAAGTGTATCCAATTACCTTTTCGGGGCTGTTTATATATCGTGGCACACCAAACTACTCTTCCCTTAGAGTTCTATTACATCTTGAGCATGAAAATAGACTCATCCTGCTAAGAACACTTATTTTGCTCTGTCTGTATTCCTTGGGAAAAAACCTGGCTAGCAACTGACAACCTCTTTCCATAATCAGTGTTTAAATGAGAATCTTCACCTGGGGATAAGCCCAAGTGAACAGAACATAGAGTTCCACAAATATAAAAATCACTTTCTTCTCTGTTTTTCTTGATATTTTTAGAAGAAATGCATTGTGAGACATCTTGGCTTTATGCTCCTGAATGCTTTAAGTATCCAACTAACTATTCATGTTCAACTAATATGGAAAAACAGATGGAAAATTCATTGGGAGTGAAATCTTAAGCATCATTTAAATAAGCTGCTAGCAGAGTCTTGTGTGTGTCTTGTTGGGACTGAGGGCTCCTCTTTCTGGAGTATGTCAGGGTCTGGATTCAAGATTTATTACAGCTGGCCCCTAATGAGATGATAAAGGAAGACAGGATGAAGAAGCAAAGTCGTATTCTAGTGCTAGAAGGGACTTGGATATTATCTGGTTGAATCTTCTCTTTTTAAAAAACGTGGCAACTTAGCCTCAAGGAGATCAAGCAATTTACACAATATCACAGAATCATTTAGTAACAGAAACAGAAGGAGAACCAAGTGTGTCTGACTCCCAGCTTTCCACTGTATTTTATAAAGAAAATACAGGAGGAGAAAGGGCATGGTGATCATATGGAGACAATTTTTGTTCCAAAATTAAGTCCTCTTTATTTATATTTAATTTCTACAAGGGAAGAATGTATAAGATTGGAGGTGCAGGGAGGAAAAGTAATTGGGAACATCATAGAATTGTAGCTTGAAGAGATCAAGTGAAAATAAAATGGGGTTCCTTTGCATCACGGGCACAATTATAAAATGGCATTGTTTATAACGGTGCCTAATCAGCTTTCTCCTTTTGTCACATGTAGGCGGATGACGCAAGACCATATTGTAGGATGCCACACTGAAATGTAAATGTCTTTTTCAACTACTTCCCTCTCAAAGCCTTATTCTCTGTAGGGCAGTACAACAGGCTCCCTGCATATTTCCACAAATCTACGTTGGACTCATCAGGAACCCCATGGCAGGCAATATTGTCCCCTATCCCTATTTTAAGTAGTGGACATTCAACCTTGTGACAGGGGATGAAAATTAGCCAGTGGATTTTGGTTCCATGTTTGCATGATCATATATAACAGGGATTGAAACCAGGACCTCGTACACGGGAAGGAAGCACTCAACTACTTGAGCTATATCTGCTCCCCAATTAGAGTTTGTTTTTTCATTTGTTTGTTTGTTTTTAGGAGGTACCAGGGATTGAACCCAGGACCTTGTACATGGGAAGCAAACACTCAACCACTTGAGCTACATCTGCTCTCTCCTATATGGTTTTGTACTTTGAATTTTTTCCAACATTTTAGGGTGAAAAATTCCAAACTTATAGGAAAGTTAAAATAATTTTACAGTGAACACTTGTATACCCACAAGCTGGAGTCTACAATTAACATTTAAGCTTATTTTATTACACATCTATCACTCTATCCATCCGTCAATCTACCCTGTTTTTAATGCATTATTTTTAATGCTTATTTAGAAATTTACATACAATGAAATGCACAAATCTTAAGTGCACATTCACTGATTTTGACAAATACATATACCTGTGTAATCCAAAACTTATCAAGATATAGAATATTACCTACCCCAGAAAGATTCCCCATGTCCCATCCCAGTCAATCGCATCCACTAGAGGCAACCACCATTCTAATGTTTTCCTACCATAGGTAAATTTGGTCTGTTCTAGAATGGCCGAATTTTGAAACCGTTGAAGGCCTGATTTGACAGTCCAGTGGCTGTTGTTCTGTTTTTCTTCCTTCAGTCAAGGAACACCCATTTGAGCACCTACAATGAGCCATATACTGGATGTCAGCAACTGAAAAATCATTATTTCATTAAACTAGGAAAAAAGCTTCAACAGTGCTAAGAACTGTGGGATTAATTATACCTGAAGGGCCGTTTGGATGTACAACCAAAAAGGAAGCCACCCGCCACACCCTGTGCCTGTTACTCATTTGGAAACTTGCTGACTCTTCGACAGAAGAGAAAAATCCATGTCCAGGCCCAGTGAAAAATAAATCTGGAAAAGTGAGGAGGCTTTTAAAAAAAAGCCCATCTTCAAACCAATATTATTGTTTTATGATGAAGATGGATTTCAATGTTGTGCCAAGCCTGTTATCTATAAAGACACAGCCCCTAGTTAACTATGGGTGCTAAGTGGATAGGCCTTTATTTTCCAGCAGATGAGTTACTGCCAGAAGATGACACCCTTGGTGGAAACATCACTGGGTTACCTCTCTGTAAAGACAATGGTACACTTCACAAATCAGTTGCTAAGACTGGATCAAAACATTCTTTACCAACTCCAGTATTCTTGAAAAGTTCTCTATTATGCCTGAAAGATTTTTCTTTTTAATAATTTTTTTCAACTGTAATACAATTGGCAAGCAGCAAAGTGTACCAACCACTGGGTGCACTTCAATGAATTTTTCCAAGTGAACCCACCTATGTAACTACCACCCAGATCAAGAATATCACCAGCATCCCAGAAACCTCCTTCAAGCCCTTCCCAGTCGTCATGCCAACCAAGATAACCACCATTCTGACTTCCCCCACCATTAGTTTTGTCTTCTTTCAATTTTAAATAAAATGGAATAATAAAATATATGGAATAAAATAATATATACTCTTTCTGTGTCTGATTCTTTTGCTCAACATTATGTTTGTGAAATTCATTTATGTTGTTGCATTAACAGTGGTTTCTCCTAAAGAGGATTTAAAAAATATCATTAAAAATTTTTTTGTTTTTGTTTTAGATGGGCTTCTCCCTTCTCCTCCCATACTCTTAGTCTCTTAGGATAATTTTTTAAAAGTTTTATTCCTTTATGTGAATGAAGATTTATATCTTATAAATTTCTTGTTCAGTTCCATTCTTGTATTTATACACATGTTTATGTACATATGTAGCAGTTTGGCATTATTTATGAATTCCAAAAATAGATATTGGATTATGTTTGTAAACTGGTCTGTTCCTCTGGGCATGATTAAATTATGATTAGGGTTTTGATTGGGCCACGTCAGTAGGGCATTGAGTCCCCGCCCCTTGGTGGGTGGGGACTCAAAGATAAAAGACATGGAAAAGGACAGAGATGGAGTTCTGATGCAGAGTTTTAATGCCAGAGCTCGGGGAAGTAAGCATTTAGATGTCATGAGGTTGTGAGGAAGGAGAGAAGGCCCTGGGAAAAGAGATGAGCTGTTCGCCTGATAGTCTACAGCTGGCCTTGTGGACAGAGGCAAAGCCTAGAGAGCCCCATAGTCTACAGCTGACCTTGTGGAGCTGGCAGAGCAGCTGAGCCCAGAGACAAGCAAGTCCCGGGAAGTGAGGAACACAGGAAGCCTGAACCCTCGCAGGCATTAGCAGCCATCTTGCTCCAACACATGGCAATCAACTTGCGTGAGCGAAGTAACTTATGCTTTCTGGCCTGGTAACTGTGGGCTTCTACCTCAAATAAATACCCTTTATGAAAGCCAATGGATTTCTGGTATTTTACATCAGCTCCCCTTTGGCTAACACAGCATATTATATTTATATTTACATATTTTTTATTTTTTGCATTATGAAGAGGAGGTTTTCTTCCATTTTATGATCTGTTGATCATATATATGAAGAATGTTCATTTTTTATATAATCAATTTGTGCTCAGCCACCTGAGTTCTGTTATTGTTTGTAAAAATTTTCCAGTTTATGTATAAGTACTGTATATAATCCAAGTATACAATTATTATCATGTACAAGTAACATTAGTTTAATCTTTTCCTTTTGACTTTTTATGCTTTAAATTTCTTTCTCTTGTCTTACTGCTTTGCCTAGTGCATCCAAAACAATGTTGGTGAACAATTATATATATATAGGGAACCTCATCTTCATTTTTCTTGACATAACACAGCTTCTAGAGTTTCCCTATAAGGAGGTATCTATCACTTCCTATTTTATAAAATGTTTTTAAATGAATAATGGATGTTGAATTTATCAATGCCTTTGCAGTATCTATGAAGATGATCAAATGAGTTTTCACTAAAGATCTGTTAATATGATGAATTATATTAATAGATTTTCCAATATTGTATCATCTTTGCATCCCTGGAATTAACCACATTTAGTTATGGTACACTATTCTTTCAAAATGCTGCTATACTCTGTTTGCTAATATTCTATTTAGAATTTTTATATAAATATTATTCTTTGATTATTGGTCCGATGGATTTTCCTTCCCTTCAGGAAGTAATTGAATTTTCTTAGAAAATTACAAATTTCATCTAGATTTTCAAATTTATTTGTAAAAAGTTGAGTAAAACTGACTTTATTGATTCTTTTAAAATGTACCTTATAGGGGCCGGCTCGATAGCCCAGTGGATAGGGCGCCGGCATACCACATGGGAGGCCCTGGGTTCGATTCCCGGGGACCTCTCCTAGCGGGCAGACCGCCTTGAGAATGGCAAGCCGCCATGGGCGGGCCGGAGCCGCCATGGGCAGGGCAAGAAGCTGCCACGGACAGGGCAAGAGCCGCCACGGGCAGGGCAGGTCGC